>JAGDQP010000864.1:65239-79478 GCA_022664845.1 Lepisma saccharinum
GTTCATTTAGTTAGCCGTTCGGAAAGTCACTCTCAGTTAATTTCGTTAGCGCACGAAACGAACTAGCTCTGACTTCGTGAACTTCGTTAAAATTAACATGGCCACCGTCCGCATGATAAATTTACCTCGTTTCGCATCATGTAATCTTATTTTGCTTCATCTAGAGGTATAAAATTGTAGCCATGGCTGCTATTTCTGCAGTAGAGAACAATTTCGATACAACTAATATACATAGCAGATTAATACAACGGTTTATCTTAAACAATTGATTTATCTTTACTTTCCCATATTTACCACTTTGTCGAGCTGTGGATTGCTGTTAGATATCACGATTGCCACTAGATAGCACCAATAGTAAAAGATGAAACTATTGATTAATGCTTTTTCTATAGGCTTTTTGAATAGAAGAAAGAATAACGTGTAGTACAAAATTATCGCGTTTATGAAAGACACTCTCCAGTTCTGTGTATTATGACAGACTTTTCTAATGATTTCATTTAAACGACCAGTTCTTAAAGAAAGGCATGCTGTTTTAGCTTTCATAAAGTGTGAATGCACCACGTTATTTCTCGTTTGAATTCTAATCCGCAAGCAGCATTCGACTCTTGTATGAGATGGAATTGCATTGTATTTTACTTGTGGCATTTAGACATCTAAGGCTGAGGGCAGTATAAGATGGACTCTTATCAAGTATTTACTAAAATAGTTTTTTTGTCTGCGGTGAAGGTCCCGGGTTCGAGTCCCGGCTGGGGCATGAGTGTGGATTTTAACAGCTTCGCGAATCGTGACGGGCCGAAGTCCAAAGTTACTAAACTGGCCCATAGAAAAATAAAGTTAAAGTTGTTTTGTCTATATATTCTATGTTTTGTCTATGGTTTCTCTTCTTGGCAATACAATTTAACTAAGACGTTAAATGTTAATTCCTTGCAATTTTTTAAAAATATTCTCTGTAATTTGAACATTTTTTTTTGTGCCGTAAATGTGACTTAGTTGGCGAAGTCATGGAAATTTTGAAGGATATAGAAATATGTAGGAACTTCAGCCAGATAATTCTTGTATCTAAGAGAATCGATTTATCCTACTGTTGACCAAATGCAACGAGTAGAGAGCTATGTTCGTTATACAAGTGTAACAAATAAAATTTGAAGTGAATATAAGGTATTTCTCCAAAGAAAGGTCTTACATGTTGGTAAATAACGTTATTATTGGAGAGCATCTCTCCAAGAAACTAACTTGCTTCGTATTTTGAGCCTCATGTCCCTACTTATAACCACGCCTTCTATTTTCGTTTATTTCTTTGTTATATATGCGAGTCTGTGTCTATCGTTATCCTGACAACGGTTTGGAGCGTTCGGAAATTACGAAGAAAACTAATTTCACGAAAATAATTTTCAGCGTTAAGATCGTCCATTTCGTGAACTTCGTTATGCATTTCCGAACAAGCCCAACGTATTATGCCTCACTCTGCCTTGCCAACCCTAGCATAATGGTGCTAAACCTAGCACTATTTCACCCAGTTTGGCATTTAGCACCTTCACTTCAGCATCTTTACTGAATCTAGCATCTTTTGCCCTTCCACTTCCTTTGATTAGCTCAAGAGCTCTTTCGTAGTTGACAGATGTCAAAGAAAAAGACGGGGAAAAATTGAGGACATAGAAGGCAATAAAGTCATAAAATGGTTTCTTTCCTTCTCCAAACGTCCCCTTCCTTTCGGCTGCAAACAAGAGGCTACTCGCGGCCTTTGAACCAAACATAGCATATCTTTGTTTTCTAAATTTCAAATATTTTCTCTTCCTTCCATCGTTCCCTTTCCAGTTTTATTTGTAGGTTCAAACCACGGGGCTTACTCATGGATCATGTATCTGAGTAAGCGCGGCGGCCTTTCTGTTCAAATTTCTTAAGTACCGTATTTTCTTTCCTGTTCATTTCGAGTTTCAACTTAAAAGGTTATTCACTTGTGAAGTCGTGTGTCGTGTTGTGTTGTGAATTTAGAATTTTCTCTGTACGAATTCTAGTGTTAGTCTGATTTTGCATCTTACTTATTGCTACTTTTGCGTGTTCCCTTATTGGTATTATTCATAATATAATGAGTGCGACTGACAATAATGCGGAATTGGGGAACAGATGTGATCAAAGATTATATACCACGGAACAAGTTGCGTGGCGATTCAAACCGGAAATGGGAGTCATACGAACAAGCATATAGAACGGATTGGGAAAGTGAATCTGTGTTTAAAGGGTGGCTGCGTCCCGCTAAAGGTAATTCAAAAAAAGCACATTGTGTAGCATGCAGTACAGATTTAGCTGCAAAGCGAAGTGTGCTAGAAAAGCATGCTGCAACAATGAAACATGCTAGTCGTGTTAAGACAATAGGGCCAGGACAGCGATCCTTGTTTAAGTGTTTCAGTGATTCCAAAGAAACTACCACTGATAACAAAGTGAAGAAAGCAGAAATACTGTGGGGTGGTTTCATGGCGGAACACAATATCCCAATGCGTGTTGCGGACCATCTTTTAAAAGTTGCTGCTGCTGCGTGTGAATGTAAAGTTGCGAAATCGGTAACTCTTGGGCGAACAAAGGCGACAAATGTTATTAAAAATGTGATTGGAAAATGTCATTTCGAGGACATTGCTCAGCGTCTTCGGAAAACAAAATTTAGCATCATAATAGACGAGTCAACGGACATTGGTAGCATTAAAACGCTAGCAGTTTGCGTGAGATATTTTGACGAGGAGTTGAAGCAAATGGACACCAAGTTCTGGAAACTAGTCCAGATTTTTTAGTGGGAATGATCCTGATTCTGCTTCTCTGGGGGCAACAGCTGAACGCCTCTACGAACAATTAATGGGGACATTTACTGAGGCGCAAGTGCCAAAGGAAAATATTATAGGGTTTGCGACCGATGGCTGCAATGTGATGTTCGGCCGAGAAAATTCCGTTGCGAGCAGACTTAAGAAAAGTCTTCCGGGGATAATATTAATGAAGTGTATTTGCCATTCTTTACATTTGTGCGCAAATGAGGCCACAAAGAAACTGCCATCCTCTTGTGAACAGTTAGGGCGTGATGTATATAATTTTTTCAAATATAGCAACAAACGGCAGGCTCAACTCCAAGAGTTTCAGGAGTTTTTCAACGTAGATCCCCATAAAATGCTGAGGCCGTCTCAAACACGATGGTTGTCTCTCATTGATGTAGTATGTCGACTTTTGACACAATGGGAAGCTCTTCGCGCTTATTTTGCTCAGCGTTCATTCGAAGGAGATGACAAAGCCGACAGCATTCTTTGTCAAATGAATATTCCCGAGACAAAATTATATTTGCTATTTTTGCAATACATTCTACCCAAATTCGTCAACACAAATAAACTTTTCCAAAGCGGGAAAGTTGTAGTTACCGCTCTATATTCAAAAATGTCTGATCTGTATTTATCTTTGTTGTCCTTTTATATGGATACTAATAAATTGAAGCGCGTTGAACTCAAGAACATTGATCCAAAAGATGAGAATCTTTTCTTGCCCTTATTAAATGTGTACGTTGGTGTTGAACTTCACAACCAACTTGGCACCGTACTTAAGTCCATGCAAAATGTATCATCATTCAAGCGTCAATGCAGGGATTTCTACATCACTGCCTGTTTTGAAATTAAAAAAAGATTCGACTTTGCAGACGAAATCACCTCAAAATTATCGTGGCTGACTCCGGGTATTGCACTGCAAGCAAGTAATTCACGGCCATCATCTATCCAGTCACTCATTAGCAATCTACCGCGTATTGTAAACTCTAATGATACGGCAAAAATCCAAAGGATTGATGACTTATGGCGGAAACTTCCAGTGGCCAATTTTCCGGAAAATCTGTGTACTCTTACCGTGGACAGATTTTGGTTTACTATCCGTAACACTGAAGATATCCTAGGATAGAAAGAGTTTGAAGAATTGGGCAAATTTGCTCTCGATGTTCTGTCATTCCCTCATTCCAGTGCCTCGTGCGAGCGAATCTTTTCGAAAATTAATTTAATGAAAACAAAAAATAGGAGTAAATTAATGACTTCAACTGTAAACGGCCTTCTGTTAGCATCACAATGCGTTAAAGAAAGTGGATGCGACAAATTCCAGCCTACAGCTCGCATGCTGTCTTCAATGACAAAAGCTTCTCTGTATGCCCCTTCAACTTCGTCGTCAATGACAACGAGTACACAACTCGAAGGAAGTGATGAAGAAGACGATATTGTATTTGAGGAGGATGAACTTTGAAAGAGTTCATTTGTGTGTGTGTGTGTAAATAATTGTACATAGCTTTTGAATATTCAAAAATTTCACTTTTTTTTTTAAAAAAAAACTCTCTGTCTATGCGAGTGTGTTTATGTATTATTGGTCAACCAACATCCACATTATAACACCAAGAACTCAACATGTAGAGCTGCATAAAATTTCCGGTAAGTAAATAATTAATTTTATACCACTTCATTTTCATAGATATATTTTCGATTCTACTTTATAAACGATAAGGGCTGCGGTGGATCGGTAGTAGAGCTCTCACCTTTGGTGTGTGGGGTCCCCGGTTCGATTCAGGCTCGTGTTATCTTAGCTTTGTGGTGGACAAATACGGTTTGCGTGTATTTTCTCTGTGTTCTTTCGCTTCCTCCCACCCTCTTCATTCCACCAATTCTCCCATCATCATCCATCCGACCTGAGCCAAAGTTGCATAAAGGCCGTAAAATAAAAGTCAGGTTCAAAATTCCAATAAAGATTTTGTGTTCGTGAAGCTAAAAGTAAAATTTCCCAATCTCAATCATGTTTTAAAAATGTATGACAGATCACGTTATTTTGTCAAAAGAAATATAACGTGTGATAATACTTCGAATGGACTACATAAGGAAGAATGTTTCTACTTCCTTGCATACAAATAAAGTCGTACATATCGAAAACTTGTTTGATATTGTTAACTCCCAGCTCCCAATCCAAAACGTCCATTTTCAACTTAGTAAGAATTATGCTTTTCAGTCATCCTCGGAGGTGTATTATCATAGCTTAAATAATCAAAGTTTATTTTGAATTTTATTTAGGCCGGATGGATGATGATGGAAAAAGTGGTGGAATGAAGAAAGTGGGAGGGAACTAGGAAAACCCCGAGAAAATCTACCAATATCGTGTTTGTCCACCATCAAGTTCACAGATGGTATGGGCTGGGATCGAACCAAGGACCCCAGGCACCAGAGGCAAGCGCTCTACTATTGAGCCACCGCGGCTCATTCAATATTATTATTATGTATAATTTCTATATTAATAATAACAATGTTAAATTACTGAAACTGGAAATTAAAAGCCTAGCACAATTCCAGGACAAATAGCATAAATTTGATTCGCGACTGGCATCTTTCTGTCTCCACTGGGTGGCAACGCTGCTCACTCATAATATGTGGCGATTTTAATAGCAGGCTTATTTTAATTAGGCCGCTTTAGACGACAGCATTTACGCTACGATGAATTTTACGATTAGCAGTAGTGTAAAAGCTAGAACGCTACAATAGGGCAAGATGCTATGGTATAAATCTATATATCTTTTCTTTTTGCGCTGGCACACTGCTTTCGCTAAGATTTATCGTACGACAAATTGTATCGTCTAAACGGCCTTTTTAAGTCGAGAAGCCGCTCGTTTTAAATTCTAGCAACATCTGCACAATTGAAACAACATGCTATATTTGATACTTCTAACAAATTAAAGTGAAATTTTATAAACGAAAGTTATTACTACAAAGGGGAAGTGTTTAAAGATGGCTCGTACCGTACCGGTGTAAATGCAACGTATGAAACCGACGCAGAATTTCCACTTCAGCAAAATATGGTTCAAATACATCGGAAATGACTTTCATCACACAAAATATGTTATTCACACAGGAAATGTTTTATATTCTAGATCAGTGTTTCCCAACCTGGGGTCCATGACAAGCATATAAGGGGTCCGCAATACTTTGTCATGTAACGAGAATTTACTTTCCGATATTTAAATCATATTATACAGATTTCCTTTTATAAAGACCACGAAAGCCAAGTTAAAATCGAACTCAACAAACTCAAGGCAATAAAGTAAATGAACAGCATTTAATGGTCTGATATGAAGCGTACAGGGAAAAAAGGGGGAATGTGGATGAAAAGTGATTTCTCACAAAACGCTCGTTAAGACCAATTCCCTCATTTACTCCCGTGTGTTTCATATTCTTAAAACAGCTATAATTTAATTTTTTGAGCTCTTGTATCAACATTTTCTGACAGGTTAGTTGCCTTTGTGTAGTACTTGTTATGAGTAGAAACCCATTTTTTAAATAAAAATAAATTGAATAAAAATTTCTTGGTTTGTAAGCCCTTGAGCTCCAAAATCTTTTGTTGAAGCTCAAGAGAAGTTAAAAATAGGGACGTGCATTTGACGACATATACATGAAGACCTTTAATCTCACCACCGCTTGCAGCCCTTTAGTCATCGCCAGAATCTCCCTTAACTTAAAAAATTTCTCTACATTGTGTAACGAGACGGGAGAGATCACGAACATTACATTTTGAAGTAAGCTGGCTATCTCGTGGAAGAGTCCTGACTCGCTTATTCGAGGTAGTGATGAGGTGAGACTTTTTCTGGTTGATACAAAATTAGAACCAAAACTAAAGAACTTCAAGCTTCACGTTGAGCTCTCCGAATCGACAGTAAGGAATACGATTCTTTTCCCAAGTTGAACGCTTTTCTATCGGCAAGTGAAACAAAACTTTCGAATGAAAATTTGGGAACATGAAGGAGCATTTGCTTTCTTTGGATTCTCAGCTGAGAGATTAACTTCCGGTTCCCCACGAGAAAAACAATTTAATGAAGAATCTTCTTTCTAAACAATAAAAATTAGTTGTCACCAAATGAAGACCAGCTTATTGAGTTGTCCTGCGATTGCTTCTTGAAGATTATATTTCCCAGTTTGTGTTTACTAGGAATGGAAGGCTTTTGGATTTATCCACGGTCTTTGTATGCTGATGTTCCGAGAGAGGGAATTTCACATCTGATGTCTTTCGGGGCTACTTGTGCGAGTTAACATTTTCTGTACTTGTCTGTATGAAAAATAAGTACGGAAATAGACTTGAAATAGACTTGACCAGATCTGCGCCTGTAAATATCAACTTTGAAGCCACATATGAAAATGTTGACAGACGCAAAACTACTGTCATCACATTGAAAAATAGTAAGCAAACAAACTCAATAGTTTTTACTATTATTGCTATTAATTGGCGTATTGCAGTATTGTTAGCAAAGCGTATTCAATTGTACTTTCATGTATTGAAATTGTACGTCTTTTTTAAGCTATAGATAACGCAAAAGGTCTACTGATACTTTATGTACAATATTTTCCTTGGTTGTAGGAGCAGGGGTCCGCAAAAAATCTAGTAAGTAATCAAGGGGTCCCCAGCCTGCAGAAGGTTGGGAAACACTGTTCTAGATGATCTAACATTCAGTCAAAAATAGATTAAAACTTCCTGCCACGAGTAATGGCCGGTTTCACCAACCTTCCTTAAATTTCGGTTAAGGGCGCGTTAGTTAACGCTTACATAAATATTTAAGCGTCCCTTAAGTCTTTTCCATTGCATCAACATTTAACGCTACGATTTAAGGTTCCCTTAACAAACGAGACGTTAAAGCATTGGTATTCCTGAATGTGCAATTTCTCATACATGCTGTTCTATTTTCAAGAATTGCGATTGGTTGATCCGCGAGACTGGCCACAAATAAATGACAATCACAGTGCGTTAAGTATAAAGTAAACAAATTCGGTCTAATTTCTCGCGTGTACAGTATTTGTTGTACTGTATTCAGAGCGCCTACAAATGAATGCTTATAATTCAAATTAAATATTGTACCTTAGAACGCATAAATGTTTCTTATAATATCTCGCCTGATTGACGGAAAGTAAGTGTCAGTGTAGGGCGTCCGTACCTGTAATGGACCAGTCGCCAGTGGTTGACCAATAAGGGAAACAAACAGTAATAATATTTATATTTGATACAGCAGTAAACAAAATACGTTTTGTTTTTCCGTAAGGTTTAATAGTGTAGCCCCCAAACGCTGTGCAATCAGAAAACGCATTGTCACCCACCAAAATCACTTAGCTACAACTAATACATGATATACGTGCATATGTACTAGAAGCCACGGTACAGTGAAGTAATTAATTATTTTATCCCTTCATTGTTCAAGAAACAATCTATAGTAAATAGAATGAATTATTTACACTGGAACAATCGTCATTCACAATTGGCTATTTACAACTGGTCACCTACTGGTGGCAACTTCACCTTCAGCAATAAATTTTTGTCTTGTCAAATGAAACAAATGCGAGTTATTTGACTTTTCCTGCACTGTCTCAGGCTTTGTTTCGTAGACCAAATAAGTATTTGTATATTATTATATAAACGTCAGTTCTTGTTTACACTTGAAATTTTACTTATTTGATCAACCATTGGTACGATCACCTTGCAAATAGAAGCAGATGAAGCTATAAACACATTCCTCGAGTATGTTGATACGGATTGTTTTAATTCTTTCGGCTTTTATTTCGCAGAGCCGATCAAATTACCTTATGCTCATTCTTTTTTATTGTTTACTAAGTTACAGTGGGTTAGGTTAGGTTATTTTACACATTTTTTTTAACTGTTTGCAATTAAAGCTACAGTGGCTGTATCGGCTCTGCGGAACTTCACCCATTCTTTCCCTTCGTAACTGACCTACCTACGTAGTTAATTAAGAAATTCTTTATATTAGCTTCTTCTGTTATATGCGGGTGAATGTACTTCCAGTGTAAATATTTTGGTTGCATCCAGTGCAGAGAGTGATACAAAATCAAGTGGGATGGGCATGAATGTAAGGACACTTTTTCACGGGCGCATGTGTGTGGGTATACTCACATCACTCTTTGATTTTACATCACATTCTTCTGCATTGTACGGAACCGAAAAAATACAAATAACTACATTAGGAATGAGTTGTTCAATTGCATATGACAGAAGTAACTTACAGAAAGAATTACAGTTAATTGCAATGTTCTCTTTATTCCCATAAATACAGACTCGTTTTGCTAGATTTGGCTTCTGATCTATTTAAAAATGGATATGAATTACGCTTTGTCTGTAGTTAAGGAGGTTTAGCATTCACGGGAATAGTAAAGCATCTCAATTATCTATATACACATATGAGCGCATTATGTTTGCATTATTTTGTGCAAGACAAGGTGAAAATGGATAGCTGATTAAATCCACAATGGAATCACCCTATAAATAGTGTACAAGGGAGCTTTGTACGAAAAGTTCTACTGATGGAGTGCTTTCCCTCAACTATTCCCGACGGCTATAGTCAATGTTATGAGTAACTTTGACTAAGATGTAAGTTGTGTTTATGTGGAAAGTCATGGTTATATAACTAGTAATACTCACTACAACCCAAGAGTTCAAAAGAAACAAATGCATTGCCCACCCCTTTCTGAAACAGTTTTGTAAATTGTATATATACACGTGCATTACTGGAAAATGTTCTACCAAGGAAACTATAATACACTGTGTTATTTACACATTATACATTGCACACAAGTGTGTTGCCTGTAAAATTGCCCAAAGAATGCATCTTCTTAAGTATTTCTTGTACAAACATTATCGACCATCATATTTACATTGCTAGGTAAGAAAGCAGCGTTATTTCCGAAAGAAAATATAAATCATACACTATAATCAGCATAGTTGTCCGCCATATTCCTACGTAATTTAAGGTCGCGTTAAATTATTAAGGGAGGAAAATCGCGTCCTTAAGTTAAGGGCGAGTTTGAGGAGCTGTTAACCTTGAGGGAGGTTGGTGAAACACTCTGGCGCTGTGAGGAAGCGTTAAATGGACTTAACGCTTCCTTAACATTTAAGGAAGGTCGGTGAAACCGGCCATTAGTGTATCCAGAATTTTGAATACAGCAGGAGACAATTTATTTCTACCATAACTCAGAAGAAGCACAATTCTGTAAGAAGAAACTTAGTGGATAATGAGAATACATTTTTTTGATGAGGAACACGTTATCCTACCAATTATGGAACTTAGGAGCCAACGCTGGAGGAGAATTATCTGAGTCCACTTGTAATGCGATTGTACTTCACTATATTTTGTAAGCGCAAATTTTACTTTAGGAACTCCTAGGCACAATTATATATAGCAAAATTTGACGTTTACATTTATCTACTCGCCACTCGTTTTCGTGAACGTTAGGAACGATAGTGATTGTAGCAACCACAGGATATACTCGTACCAATACGTTTACAACAGTGAACTAGTTGGTAAGACCTTGGAATGGCAACATTTTCGTATATTTTTCCACGGTTAATTTCAGGGTACCTGGTGGATGCTCTTTGGAAACTTCCCCAATCCTAGTTTTCCTTTTGCGGTACAACTGCGATTAGAACTGTCGCCACTGACACCTATTAGCGTTGTTACGTAGTGCATGCAGTCTTAAATTGCATTTCAACATTGCTGTCGATAGCTGGCCCTTCCTGTTGATCCCAAGTGGTGGCCCTGTTTTTATATTTCATATAATATTTCTAAACGTTCGTATACATTATTAACTTGTGTTTTCTGAGAAAAAAACAACAACAATGGTTTCTTGTTATTGTACACACATTAATGCCAAGCCTGAGAGGCGGGTGTGTTAATGCATAGACTAAATAATAATAAAGAGAATTATGCCGCTTATTTCTTTTTGTTTTAGCGAAAATTATTATTATTGGCTTGCTTAAGAGCACGTGACTTTGAACCCTGCCGTTTGGTGTCTTTGTTGGCTACTACCACAGATAACAGAGAGGTATAGATAGTAAAGTCCCATCGCGATAAACTTGCTCAATAATGTAGAGTCCTGCCATCTTGTGTCTGTCCAGGCAAACTGCGACAAAAACAAGAGAAGTACGATATTCGTTAATCGGGGTTTGTAATATATTATTGATCAATCGACAAGGTTCAGTGATAGTGGGTTTCCCGCCTTTTTTGTTTGCTGTCAATTATTCGAATTTCAGTGCGTACTCAATATCAAGTACAATTCGTTTTAAGGAAATACTACTAGTAACTTAGGGGCCCGATTAAATATCATATTTGCGAAATCTGTTTAAGCAACGCAATGCAATTTCATTGACTAGAAGTTGCTACGCGTTTACCGTGAGCTTCACGACGGAATTAAATATTGTTCTTAGTACTGCTTCGCAAAGGAATATTTGCGTCTTCTTATGGCAAACTCATAGCAAACATTATATATGTTTTGGCCTGGCCTGTAACTGATTTGCGTCCAGAGTTTTGTGGGCGCAAGTTTTCGTCTTCAAAATCCCAGTTTGCTGAACGTGACGTCACTGCCAAAGTCAAGCAAGTTGATATTTAATACCGTTTCTCGCAAACAAATTGCAAACTTTTCCTTGCGTTCACGCAAGTCGACATTTAATGAGGCCCGATTAAATATCATATTTGCGAAATCTGTTTAAGCAACGCAATGCAATTTCATTGACTAGAAGTTGCTACGCTTTTGCCGTGAGCTTGGCGACGGAATTAAATATTGTACTTAGTACGGTTTCGCAAAGGGAAATTTGCGTATTCTTACTGCAAACTCATAGCAAATATTATATATGTTTTGGCCAATAGGCAGCTTCGTTACAAACTTTTGATACAGACTGGCAGCCAATCAGACTCTTCTAACGCGCTCACGTGGTGTAAACAAGGAAAATGGCGTCTGTTTTTAATGATGTTTCTGAATTATGTTACTGTTTTAATAAAGATGTTCTTACGTAGCATTATAATGCAGATTTACAGCATTTTAAAAACCATTGAAAATGTAACTGTGATCGATTTTTAGTTAGATACTCCTCAGACTGAATCGATTGGTAAGAATATGTAAAGTGATTTACATTAGAGTAGTTTTAGCTTATCTAAAGATATATTATTTACTCGGTTTATAACTTAATATAATATGTTAGGTTAGCATAGGCCATTATGGGGTCTAGAGGAGTATCTAAAGTACCTTCCTGAAGGAATACTAGCTACTAAACCAAAAGTTGTTAAAACTATTTCCAAATTATCAACCCCAAACATAAAAGTTCCGCTGCCCTTCAAATACATACAATTAAGTTTTCTCCTGTTAAAAAGTCAACCTTTGCATTTATATACTCGGTCTACATGAGCAATATCCCCTTTCTCTTCTCGATTCAGCTTTAATTTGTACACCGTTTTGGTACCTGTACGGTAAAGATTATGATATTAGAAACACTATGTATGTAGCAATAAGAGGCTAGAATTTCAGATAACAACACATTAAATTCCGTGTATAAAAGAAATTCGGTTTGCTATTTTGAAACGGAACAACCTAAACTTAAATCAGTACTGCGTAACCAGGATCAGTTATCGTAACCACTCATTTAAATGGTCTTACAAGTGATCAACACCCCAATATGATTAATCGTTTTAAAATTCGAGCGTCAATCGATTCCGATTAAATAGTTCAATCTCTCCATGAAGTTAGCTCAAACTGATTCGAAATTGTTACAAAAATCACGGACACTATATCGAAGGAGCTAGTTTTATATATGTAACAAGACAATACTTTGAGTCACTCAAATGACTCACTGCGAGGGGTAACAAAACTTGCCTAAAGAAATATAGTTCTGAATATCTGCTGGGGGATAACTATTTGTTTTAATAGGCGCCACGAAAGGTTTTCACTTTCCGGTTGCTGACAAGTAAAGTACACGAAGTGAGGACTCGAGTTGCTCATCAAGTGATAACTTAAATTGAAGCTAGTGACGAGTATAGTACACGTGTGAAATCCTAGCTGCAGAGCTCCAGAAATAAAAAGGTTATGGCGGGTCAAAGTTCAAAGAGAAAGCGAATTGTATTGAAACAAGTCACAACGAAAGGCAGAACAAATGTCAGAAGGACATGGTTTTGAATTGAAATGCGATTCATTTGAAGGAAAGAGGCACATACAAAGTACTACACATTGATACAATCATTTAATTGCAAATGATAGACCATCATTAGATCGCGTTTGATCGCCAGTGCCTTTCGTTTGATCGCGTTCCATTATTACAAAAATTGATACTCAAAAATGGTCCCGTGGGGCCACAAAATAGAAATTCCGTGAATTTTTGCTCTGAAAATATTTTAAATCTTTAAAGTAAGGTAAGATCGTCTTTTAATACCGGTCACTTTCGTTTGATAGCCATTGGAATTTTAATTATAAGAAAATAAATTTTAGGGGGGCTAACATGGCATATGCCCCGTTTCCCCTCCTGAACCTACATTCTAAACAAAACATACGGCAAACGTTAGACCATCGTTAGATCGCGTTTGATCACCAGGCCCTTTCGTTTGATCGCGTTCCACTATTACAAAATTTGATACTCAAAAATGATCCCCTGGGGCCACAAAATAGAAATTCAATGAATTTTTGCTATGAAAATATTTTAAATCTTTAAAGCAAGGTAAGATCGTCTTTTAATACCGGTCACTTTCGTTTGATCGCCATTGTAATTTTAATTATAAGAAAATAAATACAGGGGTGGCTAAAATGGCATATGCCCCGTTTCCACTCCTGACGCTATATTCGAAACAAAACATACGGCAAATGATAGACCATCGTTAGATCGCGTTTGATCGCCATTGCCTTTCGTTTTATCGCGTTCCACTTAGGCCCCACGACGTGAACGTAAGGATTGGACATTAGGCGTCTACCCCGGTCGTTTCCTTAAGCCTTACCAAGAGGAATTAAGGGGTCTCCTTCCAGTTAGATGGGAAGGGAAATGAAAGAAGAGGACTGAATACATAGAACTAAAGGAGGACTGAATACTTAAGGAGGACTGAATACATAGAACTAAATAAAATCGTAAGCAAGAAAATAAGAAAGGATGTACGAAGATATAAAGAAAATCTTGTTAGAAATACAATCGAGGAAAACAAGAGCCTGGAGAAAACCAAAGAGCAGCTCATGATAGGAAAAAAGCAAGTAATTGCAGTTAAGAGACCAGACGGGACCGTAACACGAAATAAGGAAGAAATTATAAAAATATCAGAAAATTTCTACAGAAAATTGTACTACTCCGAAAAAGAGCTAGGAAATGAAGACTCAGAAGGAAATGAAGTAGATGTCCCAGACGTAATGAAAGAAGTGGATAAAGTACTTCGAGGGATGAAGAACGGAAAATCGCA
>JAGDQP010000864.1:81304-139916 GCA_022664845.1 Lepisma saccharinum
CGTATGTTTTGTTTCGAAT
The DNA here is from genome assembly GCA_022664845.1 of Lepisma saccharinum. Taxonomy (NCBI): domain Eukaryota; kingdom Metazoa; phylum Arthropoda; class Insecta; order Zygentoma; family Lepismatidae; genus Lepisma; species Lepisma saccharinum. Next base: position 81,324 of record JAGDQP010000864.1, read on the forward strand.
ATAGCGTCAGAAGGCAATAGGGTCATATGCCATGTTTGCCCCCCATAGAATTTATTTTCTTATAATTAAAATTCCAATGCCGATCAAACGAAAGTGACCGGTATTAAAAGACGATCATACTTTGCTTTAAAGATTTAAAATATTTTCAGAGCAAAAATTCATTAAATTTCTATTTTGTGGCCCCCAGGCCTATTTCTGAGGATCAAACTTTGTAATAGTGGAACGCGATCAAACGAAAGGCACTGGCGATCAAACGCGATCTAACGATGGTCTATCATTTGCCGTATGTTTTATTCGAATATAGCGTCAGGAGTGGAAACGGGGCATATGCCATGTTAGCCACCCCTCTATTTATTTTCTTATAATTAAAATTACAATGGCGATCAAACGAAAGTGACCGGTATTAAAAGACGATCTTACCTTGCTTTAAAGATTTAAAATATTTTCATAGCAAAAATTCATTGAATTTCTATTTTGTGGCCCCAGGGGATCATTTTTGAGTATCAAATTTTGTAATAGTGGAACGCGATGAAACGAATGGGCCTGGTGATCAAACGCGATCTAACGATGGTCTAACGTTTGCCGTATGTTTTGTTTAGAATGTAGGTTCAGGAGGGGAAACGGGGCATATGCCATGTTAGCCCCCCTAGAATTTATTTTTCTTATAATTAAAATTCCAATGGCGATCAAGCGAAAGTGACCGGTATTAAAGGACGATCTAACCTTACTTTAAAGATTTAAAATATTTTCAGAGCAAAAATTCCAGGAATTTCTTTTTTGTGGCCCCACGGGCCCAGTTTTGAGTATTAAATTTTGTAATAATGGAACGCGATCAAACGAAAGTGGCTGGCGATCCAACGCGATCTAACGATTGTCTATCATATGCAATGTTTACAGAATTATATTCATTGTTGAAGGGGCTTGCAGCATGTTAGCCCCCCCCCCTAGTAATTTTTCGTTTTATTTGTAATTGTAAACGCGATCAAACGCGATCAAACGACGATCAAACGCGATCAAACGACGATCAAACGATTTAAGTAGTTTTTGTTCCAGAACTCATAATTGGGGGGCCTAACCCTGCGCGCCTACTTGCCTCTGATCCTTGACGACATAACCCGGATTGGTTTATTCTTAATATTAAGCAACTTTTGTACAAAGCAAGAACCTTGAACTATGAATACCATCTCATCTTTGCAATTTATTTATATATATTTACAATTCTTACGTTTCAACCGTGCTGATTTATAAACTTACAGATAATTACTTAATAACCTCTATTAAAAACTACTTACGTTCTATCCTTGTACATCCTAAAAAAAACAAAAAATCTTCTTTTCATATTCTTTACCTGCTTCCCCGTTCACCTCTGATTCTCTTCCTTTATTTTCAACCTCCCCCGCCCTTTCCCCAAAATGAAATCCGACACAATCCTTGCACCGTTCGTGTACTTGTCTACCGTTCTCCCTCAATCGTTGCACAGTTAAACATGACTTTCTCCAAACATTACAATTTTGTCCACAATGTGTACAAGGATATCAAAACACGCCCCGAATTTCATTCAGGTTTCCTTCACTTCCCTAATTCTTCTCTCTTTCCCGTACCTTACCATTAGCTTTTCTCTCTTTCCCAATACATATTTGTCTGAAGATCTCTATATCGTCGTTCCCTCTAAAATTAACCACAAACTTTCCCTTTTCGACTTATCTTCTACGGTTTTACATTCGTTTCAGTCACTACTATCTTTTTACTCTTACTCACCACCGCCGTCCACGTTCTCAATCTCAATAAACTTCAATTTTTTTTCTGTATCTCTACGCCATTTCCTATACACCAATGTCGTTTTTTTATTATTATTATTTACTTTTACCGTCCGCATAATAATATTCTACATATCACATTGTAAGAGTGGCTCTAATAGTTCTAAAACTAAAGCCCGTGCGTGCCGCGAGGTGCGCGTCTTGAACTGAATTCCAGTGGCCTGTGGGTAGACGCATTTAAAAAAAAAAAAAAAAACCATTAACACACACACGAATGCACAGTATTTTCTGCAAAATGCATCTTAATAGAGCTATCTCCCAAACACCGCAAGCTCTTGCTACAAGCTAACATCCGGAAAGCGGTAACCATTCGCGGATCGCGATTCGCGATCTCTCGGGCGCATTCTTGATTCATCTCTACAACGATTAACATAGTTTTTCTTTGTGCTCATCGATTTCTCAACCAACAGATAAGTCCATAGTTGTAAGATTTAGATTTAGTGTGTGCATATATTAATTGGGTAATAAGTGAATTTTTATTACAACTAAGAAGTTTTTGAAACTTCCCTTTTCTGAACATGTCTGCGGCATCGGGGGGTTCTGATAACCCGCCAGATCTTGACAGAATGGAAGTTGCTTCTTCGGAACAACTTTCCACACACGAAACTTCTCCAAACACTACTCCACCTATTTTGCAACCTGAACACTACTAGAGTATATCAATATGAACCTCACCACCTAGCTCCATATGTGTTACATGTTAAACTTCATGAGGAACCAAATCATGGTCGCCCACACCCTATGACTATTGGGAAATTGCTTTTTGCACGTAACATCTCTGGATTAAAACGGTTTGACTTTGTGGGAAAATCTCTCCTAAAACTTACGTTCGATACTGGTCTCACCGCAAATGACTTTTTACACCATCATCTCATTGCCAAACAACGTTGGCAAGCTTATATTCCTAGTTTTGCAATCCACACACTTGGTGTCATAAAACATGTATCTATTGATGTCACACCTGAAGACATTATACACGACATCCGTTGTTCTGCTCAGGTCCTGCATGTTAGACGATTACATCGTAATCTTGCGGATGGCAACAAACAACCGACGGAGACAGTTGTTGTAACTTTTAATCAACAGGTACTTCCTCCGGATTGCTTTCTTTATTTCCTTCACCGAATAATCTCCCCGTACATACCTCCGATCCGCCAATGTCTTAAGGCCTGCTATCGCTACGGTCACGTTCAAAGGAACTGTAGATTGAACACTAATACTTGTAAAAAGTGTGGTGAAAACTACAAACAAGATGCATGTATTAACCCTTTGTCTTGCATACACAGTCGCCAACCCCATCCGGCTGGCGACAAAAATTGCCCTGATAGGGAACGACAAAAAATATCAATTTGGTAGCCATCAACGGTATCTCTTATCATGAGGCAAATAAGCTAGTGCCGAAATGTACTTCTCAGTCTCACAGTACTAGGGTTTCCTTAGCTTCACGTACTCTACTCCCACACTCGTCTACCTTCGTTACTCCGTCACTTCCGATTACTTTTTCGGCAGCAGTTCAATCTCCTGCCCTAATGCAATTAACGCAACCTCATAATGTTTCTTCAAATTTACCATCTCATCAATCCTTTACGGCGAAAAGACGTAAGGATAATTCGCCTACAACTTCTCCAGTGTTCTCAAGGCCCTTACGCTCTTCTCACCGTCCTGTACCTCTCAATTCTAAACTATCTGCTTCTCCTGCTAGAATGAATTCACTCCCAGTCCCTAAAATAACTAGGACCCGTCTCCAGGGCGTCACACCCATTCCACACTCCTCTATGTCAAATTCTACTTTCTCATCCATCACGGATCCCATAAATCACGAAACTACTGATTCTTCACCTTCAAAAATACATCATGTTCTATTACAAATTATCGACACTTGCGTGGCGGTTTCTAAAATGGATCCTACTACTGTTGATCATCTTAAAACAAAAGTTTCTACGCTTTTTAAGCAATAATCTAATGTATTCTCCACTCCGCTTGTTACAATGGAACGTCCGTTCTATTACTCTGGGCATTACGCTTACTTGCACATATTTACCACCCGCATTTAATTTTTCTCCAAGAAACCTGGAATTTCCGGGATTTTCCAATTCATATTCCTGGCTATACTTTTCATGAACAACATCGTCTTGCCGAAAATTATGGAGGTATTGCAGTAGGTATTCATACGTCTCTTATGTACACACACTTTAATTTTCCTACTCCAGCAGAGCTCCCTCGTTTACAATCGCAAGGCATTTCCTGTTCCAACTTTCATTTCCTGAATTTGTATATTCCACCCGATACTATTCCTGGTACTGACTTCTGGCTCCATTTATATGATACCCTGCCCCCTAATACTGCAATTCTTGGTGACGCTAATACTCGCCATCCTCTTCTCGGTGGCACCAAAACTAATACTGCTGGTTCTAACCTTATTAACAGTCTTTCGAATACAGATTATGTTTATCTTAATGATGGGACTCCCACGCGAGTGACCCAACCTACTCAAAGCACTAGTGCGCCAGACGTAACGTTACTCCCTTTGCACCTATACTTGCACTCGTATTGGAAAGTTTACTTCGACCCCTTAGTAAGCGATCACTTTCCGATTATTACTACCATAATGAATGGTCACTCTTCTGTTGTTCCTTCCCATCATACCCAATTTTCTACTCGTTCGATCCCTTATATTCCTTCTGGCCTCAATTGGCAATTATATACACAAACAGCCACATAATTATTTAATCGTAGTCCTGTTCAATCTTTTTCTAAGATTCATAATATTATTCAAATCTGTGCTTCTCGCTCTAATCTTTCACCTCATCCTACTAGATCTAAACGGCATCATCATACACCCATTTGGTGGACAATTACGTGCCAGAAATGGGTAAACCTTCGTCAAAAACAGTTATCCTTCTTTCGCAAATCACCTACTTTAGCAAACTATCTACAATATCGTCAAACTTGCGCTGTTACTCATCGCATTCTTCGTTCTACCAAACAAGAACATTGGCGTACCTATTGTTCTAACTTACCTTATGCTATTCCGACACCTCGCTTATGGCAGTATATTCGCACAAAAATTCACTCTACTTTACCGCCTCATTTCGGATTGGATCCACAAGCACCATGGGTTGAGGAATTTCATTGTACTCTTGCCCCGTATACTGTTTGCCAGGATACGGCCCCTCTTCTTTCACTTTTTGCCTCTCCTCAAGATTCCAATGTCAATCATACTTTTACAGTAGCAGAATTACAAACTGTCTTACAACATACTCCTGATACTAGTCCTTTAATCGATATTATACATTATGCACTTTTACGACATTTCCTTTCGCAGGGCTATATGCTATGCTTTATATGTTTAACAACATTTGGAAAACTTGCCATATTCCTCTTGCCTGGAAAGATCATATTGTTCTTCCGATTCGCAAACCATTAAAACCAGCTGGTAGTGCTACAAGTTACCGTCTTACCACTCTACTTAGCTGTTTGACGAAGACCTTCGAACATTTAGTTCTTAATCGTTTACAATGGTGAGTTGAACATTATCGTCTGTTTCCTCCCTCTGTACGGGATTTCGCAAAAACCACAATACTTTGGATTCCCTAAGTCCTTTTATCATTGATATCTGGACTGCCTATCAAACACGCTCTTATGTCTTAGCAGTTAGCATTGACCTCACCTCAGCATATGATTACGTACTCTTAGATCGCCTTATCTTCTTCATGTCTAAATACAATATTCCCCTATTTTTCGTAGTATCATTTGTAATCTATATGTTAACCGACGACTCTTTCTGAAAGTGGGTGCACATTTAACCCTTCCCCGAGTCGAGGTGTGGCGCAGGGCTCGAAGTTATCACCCATTCTGTTTTCTATCTATACTCTGGAGTTACACCAACTTCTTCGTAATCAAGTCCGGATATCCAGTTATGCTGATGATATAATCCTTTATATTGTTACTTCTGATTTACGTGCAGCACAGACTACTATGTCTACCCTTTCATCTCTTTCTACATGGTGCTCTTCAAATGGTTTATCTGTAAATTGGCACAAAACTCATGCAATTTACTTCACGCGCCGCCGTCTGTATACTTTGCCTGTTATCCGTATTGAAAACCATCGTCTTGATTACGTTCCTTATATCAAATGCTTGGGAGTTTATTTGGATGTTAAACTTACATGGAAAGAACACTTCCGTCGTCTTGACCAGAAAGAAATATCCACCTTACAACTAATACGAAGTCTTGGTCGGAAATCCTGGGTATCTCATCTCTCGCTTCTTCTTCGTATCTACACACAATGCTATGAAGCACAGATAGTATATGGTGGAATCATATTATCTACCTCTCCCCAATGGATTAAACAAAAGCTTCTTCGATATCAGTACCAAGCCTTAAAACTTATATTTTCACAGCCGCATAACACTCCAATGCATGCGTTATTGGAAGAAGCTGGCATCCTACCTATGCATATTCAACTCCAACAACAGGCGATGAAATATGTCGTATGTCGATATGCTGACATTACATCCCTAACTATACCTAAACTTAAACTCCTCTATTTGCGAAATGTAAACCGTAATTTGCCTTATCGCCGTCAGCTCCCGTGGCTTTATTCTGCTTATGCAATGATTCACCATCTATTTCCGCAAATTAATCGCTTCCCTACTCTCCCTTGTTTCATTAGTGGTTATGATAATGTATCTTCCATTATTACACCGGATATACCTACTTACCCCCCTAAACATATTCGTCAAAACATTCCTACCATCGCTACTAATATCTGGTTAGCTTATACAGCTAGATGGTCGCCAGATATAGTATGTATCTACACGGATGCATCTCGTTCTCCACACACTCAAGTGGGCGCTGCTATTTATATCCCACAACTCAATTATTCTGCGTTATATCAACTACCTGTTAATACATCTATCTTTGAAGGTGAGACCTTAGCTATACGTCAAGCATTACTTTTCATTCAACGTCGCCATATCTTACAAGCTTGCATATGCACTGATGCTTTAAGCGTGCTTCAAGCTTTATCTTCCATCAGATGGGATTCCCGCTTGACTTGGCTCTTTATAAACATCAAAATCATTACTCGTCGTCTACAATTAATTGGAGTCACTATTCACTTTTGTACACAGCAGCGCACTCAGGTATAATCCCGCATGATCATTGCAACCTATTAGCAAAACGTGCAGTGGTCACCGGTTTCAGGATTCCGCTCCTTTTGCCACCATCCAATCTTTTTGCACAACTGAAACATCTTTTATCTCCTATTATTACTGCTTATCACAACCACAGTCGTCATGGTTTTGGCAAACATTACTGGGCGATCCAAACTACTCCCCATACAGTGCCGTGGTTTTCTTCTATACTCTGGAATCGTAAACATATTACCCAACTTATAAGACTTCCCTTGGCTACCGCTCAAACTCCTTTAGTACAATACCGGCAACATCTCCGTCTAACTCCACTTTGTGAATGTCAGCAAGCCATAGGAGATATAAACCACCTCACCTTCTCATGTCTGCTTTATAATTTGTCCCGAGATGAATTATACACTCTTTTTACATATGGTCCGTTTTCACTCTCCTTTACTCTTGCTACAACTCATCTCGACCTCTATCGTCTTCTTTTACAATATTACGATTCAAATTCCCTAATATTTTAAGGTCTTTGGAATTTTGTCCCCTTCTTATACGTTTTTCTTCCAGTAAGCTCACATTTAATATGCATTTCACTTTCTGTACACATTATGTACAGTATTACCAGATCTTTTGATCCATCATCGTATACTTTAGAGAGAATTCATTCGTTATTTCCAGACTATTTCATCTTCACCTTCGTCCATCATAGCACTTGTGATTCATTATTGTTGGAATGCAGCGGGCTTCATCTGCTTATCATTAGCTCTGCAATGCCCCAGAGCAGAAGATAACACTGCACTTGTCTCCTTAATCCCTGTGTTTGTGGCGTCTTCTGCACTTCATTCATCTTTCTTTTAAGCTACAATTTTATTAATCATACTCTAATATTATTATTATTATTGTCATCAATATTAGTATTTCGATCACATAGAACGTTTATTTTACCTTATGCATACACTATTCCTATTTATTATATTTTTTACGATAAGGACTTACAAGGAAAGGGCATGAAAATCCTAGATTACGATTATTGCCCGTAATCTGGCGCTTCATGTGCTTTGAACTGCAGTCGTCAGCCCGAGAAGAAGAAGAAGAAGATCTCTCGGGTGCCAGGGCTACCACATTTAGCGATTTCGTACTAGAATTAGTGGTTTCATCATAGATTTGGTGATCTAGTACGTACTTTCGGTAAATAAGAGTGATCTAGTGATTTTTAAAAATGTCTATTTGATGGCCGTTGTGTCAGCAAGATCGCTTCTTTTATTTATTTCGTCCGAAAAATTCCTTCAATTTATTTCAACCAGGACTGGTTGGAGAGTGGGTTGGGGTGCGGTGAGGGTCCAGCAACTCTGGACCACTTCGCCTCAGGCTTCCTTCTTTGGCACCTCACAAAACACCAAACAAAATGTGTCGAAGGTAGTGGCTGCTTCTATTGTCGTAAATTACTTTCTCTTTTCCATACATCTCTTGTGGGAGGGTAGTCAAGGTCGGTCTAGTGTGCTCTCAAGGAAGGAAGAAGTGGTGGGTCAAGTGGCCTTGGAGGGTAGTAATGTCAACAAGTTCTTTCTTCCTCTCTCTATCTCTCTGGTGCGGTCACAGATACACAGAGTAGAGATTTTGGAAGTGGGTGTTTTGCTTGAAGAAAGAAGGGTGTTACAACAGAGAAAGAAAGAAACCTCTTCTTTGGTATTAGATTATAGCAAAACAACGCAATAAAATAAAACAATACGTGAGGCAAAATGCCAACCATGGGCAGAAATAGAACACGTGTTGCATTAGGCGGTAGGCCTGCAATTTTCCACGCTTCATCCCTTAATCTAGAACTACGCTATTAACGTTCTATTCCATTGTGAAGTCTCATTTCGAGCAAGATCCCGTCGGTTTATCTTAGGAAAAAATTGTTTGATCAAGAATACATTTTTTGAAATGTCAACATCGTTTTACAGAGGAGCTGTGTTTATGACTGCAAAATGGTTGTCCCTTAATGTTTATCTCTCTTCAAGGCGACATAAAAGCTACGACCGTTTTTTTTTCACGCTTGGGAAAGAGAGGACATTTTTTGTCAATCACTTGTTTTGTCTGGGGATTTTCAGAAATAATTTTTTCTCTCCCTTGGCTATCTCAATATGTCGTAACATTTTCTTTTAGTTCATTTACGTTAGCTGTTCAGTAAATATCAAATATAAATTTATGTATTGTACATTACTTGCTAATTTAGTGCTTGATTAATTGACATTTTATGTGCGTGTAGTTTACTTCTTCGTAAGTTCGTTGGGAAATCCACTAATGAAGTCTCCGGTACATGGTAAGTTATTTATCTATTTAAGTTCTTTCTTACTCAAGTATTTTGTTTTCTTAGCTATTACTACAAAGGTTCCTATAAGGTCCCCTAAAACGGGATTTCAGCGGATGACTTACGATCTAAAATGGCATTCTATATGCTTTAAGTTACTTTTGTAAGGTATACCGAAACTCAACGCCGCCACTGTAAATAACGTGATTGATTGATTGATCTTCTATCCAAAGGTCTCTGCGTAAGGTGAACAGCGTCTGATTTGCCATTGCCTTTTGTTGAATGCAGACAGGAATTCCGCCAGGAACTTCAGCTTTGGGGGTTAAAGTCAAAATTGGGAGGGTGCAAGTGGAGTTTTGCACGGTTTTGTAGACTTTGGACCGTAAAAAATTAAAGGGGTGCGCTCGAGAATTTGGGGGAGTTTGGTAGAATCACTGGAGGCAGATAACGTCATAAGGACGGGACATACAGTTTAAAGTGGATTCCGAATCATTAAGCTTAATGTGTCCCCATCAAGAATCGAACCTGAGGTTTCTTGATTGCAAAATGAAGAGCAGAACCAGTTATCAACCGGCGAACATAAATGTGTCTGTAAGAAATATTTAAAAAAATCTTGTACCATGAAACTTTTATTATAGATAATAATAATAATTATTATTATTATTACAGTATTATTATTATTTCAAGTAGAACTAGAAAGTGTTCTCCTAATCTGTGACCCTGCGCACGCTGTACTCAAGGCCTATTCTGTTTAGTGATTTTCAGGTTTCCAATCTAGTAAACTACTTCTGTCATGTGGCAACCCTGTCGGGCGCATTCGGCTGCTCCTCAATTGTCAGATGTTTAATGCTTGTTAATGTAGAAAAAAAAAAAGGTGTTCTATTCAGGTAATATCTATTCAGGTATAATATCGTAATAATTATGATAAAAATTTCCATATAAAGGGGCTCAATTAGTTTAGAACAAGTATATGTTACAAGTGGTTTCACGTGGAAAATACGGTAGCAAAACATGACCAGTAATATTACCCGTGCACTTTTTAAAGCCAGTCAGTTGGGTTAGAGGGAGGAGCGAAGTTCAGCATGCAATTGCAGAATAGCCAGAAGGGTGATCTGAAATAATTTTTGGTTCATAGTTATGTAACCCAATTGTGGTGAAAAATATTTCGACAATGGTAGCATAAACTTTACTTTATACTCCCCCCAACTTCAGCTAGCTATTCTGTATACCACTCATTCCCTTTGCAAATTAATTGTCGGAGACACTTCTATAAACCGAACGACAGTCAACAATAAAAAACCGTGCAGTTATAGTTTTACGTCGCCAGACAACCACTTGATATTTTTCGTTCGGATACCTCAAAAACTTTTACCAACAGCCATTTATTATTATTTCGTTCACACTCAAGCTGATGAACAGAACAAACATGGCGGCGTGTGGAAGATCACTAATTGCGTTCGTGTTATGACGCATGTATTTTGTTACCAAAATCTCGAACCTAATTGCGAGCTGGCGAAGATGGGTTGTTATTATTTTCATAATACTCGATGCCATTGACATCACCCACTCCATGTGTTCGCTCTCAACGTGCAAGTACCTAAATAGTTCTGAGTACTCGCTCTTGTACACTTTCATTATAAAGGTGTTGCTTTTCCACACACACTTCAGAAATAGGGTGACTGCACCAGTTTCCGGCCACTTAAGGACATTTCGGACTTTTATAGTATGTAATTCCGCACGAAAGATATAAAAAAGGAAAGTGCTTAAGTCAATACATTACGTGGAGTTAAGTCGTTTATTAACGCTGTATAAATTGAAGAAACACATATTTGGAACCCGTAAAGAAAATAAAACTGATCAGATAGCAAAAAAGAAAAGTATCTGGCTACACTTGTCAGTCTTACTCGAAACATATAAAATAAAATATACAACGTAAATAGCCTCGTTCTAGGCATGCGAAACTTAAAAACTTTTGTTAATTAGTGTTGTGTCAACAAAGAAAACTTCGCTCGTAAATTTTGCCATAAGCAAATAAAAAATCCGAAATGTGGTGAAATAGAAACAAATGCCTGATTTACCTACTAGAGGTAATACTAGAGCTAATTTAGGCCTGGTTCTACTCCACCTAAACTTTTGCCTATACTGTGTCTTAAGGTGCAGTTTCGTTTGTGCGATTGGCGCATACGAAGATCGCATTCAGGGAACGCGAGCGACGGAATCATTCAGTGGGGCAGTTTCTTTATGCGCATACGCGCACGCGACGCTCTATTATACTTGAAACATTTATATGATTTACTTTTCGCGCAGTACAAGTTTAAGATCTTTCTGTAAACAATATTTCTTACGGTAACTAAATTTTAGACGCGATTACAAACAATTATAATAATAATATTATAAACAACACTTTGAATTAAACTCAACTTTCATTCAATTTGCTTGTATACTCTGCTGCCATCTATTGAAGACCAAACTACAGGTTTGCATGTATTGTCTTTCTTTCGGGTTTTACCAACAAATTCATAGCATTTTTCTCCAATTCTTAACGTAACTTTCAATCTTCATCTCTGCTGAAGTTCATATTTGGCACAAGATACTCAAGATTTAATGGAAACACGAATGTAAACTGCGCATAATACCATGCAACGCTTGCGACTGCTGCAGCTTGACTGCTCTTCGAAGGAGTCGTTGCAACAGTTGCTAGCGACACCATACGTCCAACGCGCAAACCAAACCACCTTCACTGATTTCCCTTCAACGTGTCAATGCAGTGACGCGTGCAGCAGTTGCGTGCGGTCTTCGATGCGCCAATCGCACAAACGAAACTGCACCTTTAATCAGCAGAACTGTCATCCGCACAAGATCCAACAGAAAGTCATTTTCTTCATCCGAACCCGAGGATAGAAAATCGTAGGGGTTACGAAAAAGTCCTCTTTTAAATGGTAATCCATTCTCTAAGTTCGGCAGTTTAAAAATAAATTGAGCAAGACAAGTAAATTTGCATTATTTGTGTTATTTACGGTAAATTTTGTGGTCACGAGCGGTAATTTGTCGCCATTTATTAACTACTACAGTGCGTGGTTGGCGGTACTGTCGATACATCGCGCTCGGTTATTTCTGCATCTGTTCACGAAATTGCGGGAAGTACAAGATTCGGGATAAAATTCCGTATTGGGGAGCCAACATGAATTTATAAGATTTTTAAACATTTTTTTTTTCCATTATTTTCTTGATTAGGTTAGGTTATGCTCTCCCCTCCCTCGATACGGAATAAGAACCGAAATTGGTAAGAACTAGCACATCAGCAAGGAATTTTTTTGTCTTTAACGTTTCCAAAACTTTCACCACTAGATAAAAGGGTACATTACGAACATGATTCTGCCAAGAGAGAATCTTCATTCATCTACTGCAAATTCATTGTGTCCGGCTTTTTTTCGAAGTTTCGTCCTGCATTTGACAATTTCCAGTTGGTAACGTTAGTCCTGGGTTCGATTCCCGGTTGGTGGACAAAAGGTTCCGAGCCCACATTATACTGTAGGTCTCGTCCTTATCACATATCCGATGGAAAGCGATGGCCAATTAATTCTAAGGTAAAAAAATAATAAGCAAAATGGGAATACTTACTTCTGGTTAATGGGGTAAAATGGGTATATCCGAAATTAGGCTTTGATTTTTTTTTTTAAGTGATGATGCTTTTATTTCCTATTTCATCAGCAGACTTGATTCACTGAGCATTGTTTTAGTATGTGTGTAAGCAAAACTTTATTTGAAAGCTTGTTTAAGTGGACATTTTTCAAATTCTTAGAGTTACGCCAACCACAGCCTTAAGTAACCGTGGAATATATTCATTTGCTTAAACCAGTGAAATTTTCTTACAAGTAGCCTAGTCTAGTATAGTAATCTCTAGCACGCTTCCTTATTATTATTATTATTTTTTGCTTAACATGTACCGGTATCAGTGTTTAAAATTAGGTCTAATGGACTATTATTGTTTGTTCACGTGTATATAACTCTTTGTCTTTGATTCGACACGTGAAAAGTATTGTACAACCTTTGTTCTAAAACAGTTGCAATTTATACGCTTACCTTCAACATGGCACACCATCCTCGCTGCCATCGTATCGTTTACACAGAACAGCGATTGAAAATACATCAAGTTTCGCCAAATGATGCATTGACTTTCTCAGGTGAAAAAAGGGTAGGTTAATATTGTAAAGTTGAGGGAATAAAAGAAGTCGTCCGCAGATATGGCCTTTGTCAGTTTTCTTTGCAGGTGAAATAACAAATGATGATCCTGGGTGGAAACAAGGTAGGTACAATGTTGCCACAGTGTGTTGCGAAATGGAATGCTGTTGCCCGATACTAAAACAGAAGCAATTCGATATACTAATGCTGTGGATTCTGGTGACGCAAGCCCCAAAACGTTTCTAGAACAGCTAAACCAGTTCCGTGTTGTCCAGTTCACTTTGTCCATCTCAAACACAAAAGTCACATTCCTTGATGTAGACATCACCTTGGTAAACAACACCCGTACCACTTACGTTCATATAAAACCAACCAACCACATGCAATATTTGCATTATTCAAGTTCCCCTTCTTACCACACCTTTCTCCCTTACCCTCAGAGGACAACTCGAGAATTCCACCACCTCCGCAACCGAAACCTACAACTAACGCCTCCAGAAGGCTCTAGTCAACACAAGCGTCTGCCGACAGTATTTGAGGCACAGCCGAATGCTCCCGAGAGATCGTGAATGGCTACCACTTTCCGGATGTTAGCTTGTAGGAGGGTTTGGGGGACAGCTCTATTAAGATGCATTTTGCAGAGAATAGTGTGCATTCGTGTGTTAGTATGTTAAAAAAGAAAGATTGAACGCCGGAAAAAAAGCGGGAGAAAACGTTTTTTTCCCAATTTTTCGTGCTACTTTGAAAAAAAAAAAATTTTTTTTCTGATATTTCGGAGCAGCTAACATTATTTGAATATTATTAAATAGTTAAAATGTTAGTTTTTGATACGAATATACATTTAGAATAATAAAATTTATATTTAGTCTTGGGGCCATCATAAGATCTGTTGGAAAAGTTGCGTATACGGCATTTCTCCTTTGGAATCGTTTCTATGGTTATGATGGACTATTTATAGCTTGGTCACGTGATTCGGATCATGTCATTTTTCTTTCAATTGTGCTTCAAACTTTAACCTTTTGGGGACGACTGTATCAGTGGGGAAGAGATTTGAATGTTTCTCAATAGATTGAATAAACAGATAAAATCCAAATTTGTATCTTATTTTATTCCCAAGGCGTAAAAGTGTAAGTTGTTGGTCCATGTGGCCACGGATGAGGGGCGATGACGTCATTTCGTATATTGAAAAATACATTTGTAGAGCTCCATTTTCATAGCTGCTGCTCCTATTAGAAAAAAAAAAAATGTGTATACAGAATTTCTCTACAATGTTTTCTAAAGTCTTAATGGTTTACTTCTAGCTTGAGCAAAATATCTTGAAATTTCAGATTTTTTCAAGAAGTCAGACAATATCTACGACTAAATCCATAGTCATTACTTTTAAGGATGTCCAATTTCCTAAGATTAGCTCTATTTTCATGATTAAAATAGTAATAAAAAGTTAAGAACATGATTTGGATCAAATTTTAATTACAGACTTTTCTGTTGATTCTAACAATTTGTAATGAAACTATATATATAGAATAGCTACATATAGAAATAAATTTTGACTATCATTTTGAATATGATGAAAAACTATACGTTCACTTAAAATGCTGTATATTATGGTATTAGAGGAACTTGTGTTACTTGGTACTACAATATTTTCATGCATGTTAGCTACAATCATTAAGACCGCATTTACAGAATTTAGAGCACGAAATCAATAATATGCGACATTTGCAAACTGTGCTTTTGGTATATTTCTTGCATTTTGAAAGGTACAGGTAAGTCCGGTGGAAATGTTTCTTCTACTATGGAAGGCAATCAATCACCATCATCTTCTACGAAACCATAATCCGAGGGATTAAGTGGTGCATAATTCTCTAGTATGTGGTTGGTACCAATGGTGACTGAAGATACGCTTTCTTTATGTGTAAGTGTGTTGAAGAAGATGTTTGGGGGAGCTTTGTAAAATCAGTACGTTTCATCCTGTGATACTCCGTCACTCTGATGTCATTTAGTATTGTATAGTTCGCCTTTAAGCTACTTGCAAGATATGACTCAGCTTGTTGGACCATGGCTTTGGTTGACTCCTTCTTCCCAAAATATTCCAAAAGGTGGGGTGATTCTTTCGCACGTTTAACAGCAGCGTGTTTTATCGAAAATTTGCTTGTGGTATTGCATCCAGACAACGCATGAACAGCTGGCAGAACGTTGACGAACGATTCAGGTATGTAGTCAGTAACTTTGTGAACTGTTAAATATCTGGTGGTTGCTCCTGTGCCACATAGAATCCGCATCTCAATAAGTCCTTTCTTCTTAAATTCCAGAGCGTAAAAGTACACTGAACATACTAATGAATCAGCATCGGACGAAGCAAGTACAACGCGTGTCACTTCTGGTGTCTTGGTGGTGTGATTCACATGTAAAAGAAGTCTTTCATCTGCTTCTTCAATATATGACATTAGCTTCATTACTTCACTGGGTTCACCATTCGAAAGGCATACACTCCTCTCTCCATTGATTCCAAGTCCTCCAATGTAGGTGTAAATATTTTGCTGGGAACAATGTTCCGTAATGTATTGTGCAAAGAACTGCTGAAGATTGTACTTGTGTGGAGATGCCCAAAATTCATCTCCTTTGGAAGAGGTGTTTCCATGCTGGAAATAGTAATTTCGATAGGATCACAAGCGATTCTTCTTCTTCTCTCTGACGATTTAATGCTTTCATCCACGTAAACATCCATAACAACATCTCACGGATCCTTTTGATAGATGAAGTATTCTTTGGAACACGGACTTCACTAGATCTCCGAAAGTTCGCAGTGGCTTTCCACCAGGGTTTGAAAAAACCTAACCCACCTGGGCCCATATGGGTTTTTTCGGGTTTAATTGTTTTTTTGTTTTTTTTTTCGAAATATTTCAATGTCTTTGGGGTAAAAGTGTTAAAATGTGATTTAAATTTCAAGATTGTCATTATCACATGTTACAACAATTTTCTATTCACTGCTAGTTTGAAAAAATGGCCGCCATTTTGAAATTTTACATTGTATCGCCGAGAAAATCTATACAGCAAATTTAGAATGTCTTGTGCTTCTGCTACTAAAAGTAGACGGAGACTCAAAATGTAAATGCAAACACTGTAACAACGAAATCAGTTCCAAAATAGAAAGAATCAGAGCCCATTTGAAAAAATGTCAAGCTCGGAATAGGAAGTCTGAAGATGAGCCGTTACAAATTGATCTCAGAGGCGAGTGTTCAACGATAGTGTCACCTTCTTCAACTGCTAGTTCCAGTGTTGATACCTCCTGTGCTCCAAGTCCAGTCAGTGCGAGTTCAATTTCTAAACCCTTTAATCTTCTATAAGTGACTTCGCGATAAAAACAACTGAGCGTCAAAAACAATTACTTGATAAGGCTATAGCGCAGTTCTTCTTTGCAGCAAACATTCTTTCAATGTTGCTGAACTTAAACACTTTAAGGAAATGATTGAAATGTTAAGACCCGGTTATTCTCCTCCATCTTCAAAATTGATAAGTGGTAAACTTTTAGAGACTGAAGCTACGTTGCGATAAAAGTTGACATCGAACAGTGTTACTTTGACAGTGTTCGCTATTGTTACAGACAATGAAAATAAAATGTAAAAAATGTGGCGTCTTCTGAAGGAGAAGTACCCGAAAGTAATCATGTATGGTTGCTCTGCACATTTGTTGAACTTGGTTGAGAAAGAAGTTTCGCCTACATCGGTATTAAAACACATTGTTGAGGTACAGAAGTATTTTCGCAACGTTCATCAGGCACACGGATGACTAAAGAAGAAAGATGGTTTGATGCCTCAGCTTCCAAATGATACACGTTGGAATTCCTATCTTGATTGCGTCAAAACTTTCTTGACTAATTATCACAAGTACAGAGAGATAACATTGGAGCATAAAGACGAAATTGACAAGTCAATTGCTAAACTATTGGACAATGTTCTCATTTATACGGAAGCTCAAAATCTTGAAAAGCAATTGTCGGTATTTTCTTCCGGCCTGGATATTTTGCAAGCGGAATCAACTTCATTATCTTGTGCAGTGGAAGTGTGGTTGGATCTGCTTGATGATGACATTTTGAAGCCGTATTACAGCGTTTTTAAAGAAAGATTTGATCAAGCCATACAACCGTTTCACCTGCTGGCGAATTTAATGGATCCGAAATACATGGGTAGTCGTCTCACTAGTGAGCAGGAGAGCGCAGCAGAAAATTGGCTGTTAGAAAACTATCCTGAATATCTTCCGGGAGTTCTAGCATTTAAAATAAAAGATAGAGGATACTTTGCCACGTCAGTGATGCAGGAGACAATCATCAACCAGTTTTTTACTGCAAAATGGTGGAAAATAATGAAAGCGAAAGCAGAGAAAGGTTCTAAATTACCTCCGGGGTTTTGTGACTTCTTTTCTCATCTTCATTCCACTCCTGCAACATCGGCGTCAATTGAAAGAATATTCTCGAGTTTCGGATTGATATGGAATATGATTAGAAACAGGCTTGGGGTGGAAAAAGCAGTGAAATTAGTTAAGGTATATAAGATTTTTAAGATCAGGTAGTAAAGGAGATTCTGCGGACTGGTGATGTGATTCTCTCACATCGTGCAACACTCAACTTAGTTACTGTGGAAAATCATTTACTATCAGGAAGTAAAAGTGATTCTACGGAGTGGGGATCCATTCACATTGTGCAACACTGAACTTAGTGACTGTAGACTAGAAAATCTTTTCAAACTAAATCAGAAAATATCTTTCACGTTTTAGTTTTTCAACTTTTTGTAATTTGCTTCATCTTCAATGGCATTTGTGTTGACTGGAAGACCTAGCCATATTTCATTCTAATTCCTACATTCTAGGTTATTGCTCTCAAATTTTATTATTGCTTTTTGTTTTGCAATATTTTCTAAAATATAAAATAGCATATTTTAATTCAAATATAAACATAATCTATACATTAATCTGTTCTATAATTATCTCAAACTAAGATAAGTTTTTTTTTTTTCGTTCATTCATTCAGTGCTTTCAGAATTTTTTGTCTTAGGAAAGACTTAATTATTATATGTTGAATGTTGTTGTATACCTTAATGTGAAAGCATCTAATTCGCCCAAAGAAAGTCCAAAATCTCTTAAAAATCACTTTCAATGTGATCACTTTAGTTGTATCAATAATATACTAACAAAAAGCTCAAAAACCCAGGTGGGTTTTAACATGGGTTTTTTCAGGTGGGTCCAACCCCTTGGGCAAACCCTGCTTTCCACAGGCTGCTGCTACCATCCTAACATGAAGCATAAAGTCAATCACGGTTGCGGTGGGAAGATTGGACTCTGGAAGTTGCTTCATTATCATTCCATGGGGTAAATCTTTCTCTAGCTCACAAACTATTTCTGACTTACGTTCTGAGGTTTACGGAGGAATCCATCTTTCTTCAAGTAAAAAGAACTGGATGTTAGCTCCCAACGTAGCAGACGATCGATTGAATAACCTCTCTCACGTTCTATATCAATAAGCCTCAAAGCATCAATAGTTTCCTTCTGTACATCAACTGTTTGCTTCGTATCTGATTGAAATTCACTGTTCTTCACTCGGTGTAAAGGTAATAGCTGCTTCTTTGTTTTCTCAATGAAAACATCATTCCTAAATTCTTGGTACTGTTTCTCTCCAATATCAACACATTCTAGCTGGAATTTCTTTTCCTCTTCTGTAAAACGTCACCCTGTGATAATATTTAGAATTCCATTATCTGGTAAAGCAGATGGGTTGCACCTTTCAGAAATGTAATTCACAAGTCTTGTCACCAGTTTTTCATCATTAGCTGTTTGTGTTTTTGAAAACTCATGATGCGTCACGCTTTCATCATAGAATTGCATCCCACATAAAGTGAAAAATATTTGTTTTATGTCCGTCATTTCATGCCGAATAAGATCTCTTTGCGCTACAGATTCTTTTCTGTGAGTTATTCCAATGACTCCACTTGGTCCTTTTGCAGGCTTGTTGTACACCTGCTCTAATGCCTTATCCATAACAACACTACCGAAATGTCTTTAAGTTTGCTGTACAACGAAATGCCCTTTCAAAAAGTCTTCATATACATCTGGGTGCACTTCAGCTAGTTTAAGGCAGTCTTCAAGGTGCGTGCTTCCCCATCTGGCGTAGTTTATCTTTCCAGAGCAGAAAAATAATGGCAGCGCTCTACTGAAAGCAGTCACATGAAGTCTCCAATTACCTTCCCTGTCGCTACGAATCAAGTCTCGTAAAACAGGAAACAAGTTTTAACGAATTCGTTCCAGTACGTGAACATTTCTCACATCCTTCCTTGACAAATAAATTAAAGTCTGTATTAAGTTGTTCATTAAGGATGCGAAGTTGACCAACTTCAAACTGAATGGAAGCAACATTTCCGTCATTGAATGCCTTCTGCAGGACTTTAAAACGATCTAT
The DNA here is from genome assembly GCA_022664845.1 of Lepisma saccharinum. NCBI lineage: Eukaryota > Metazoa > Arthropoda > Insecta > Zygentoma > Lepismatidae > Lepisma > Lepisma saccharinum. Next base: position 101,206 of record JAGDQP010000864.1, read on the forward strand.
CAAGTCTGCGTATTTACTTGGGTCACAGTGTTTGAAAAATACCTGCCTCTGTAAACCTTCAACGGCTTCTGCAACTAGGAAGTATCCGCATACACCCCGAGCATAATTAGAGCCGTGGAGGGCACTTTCTGCAACATTTGGACCAAATATTTCAACCTCAATGAGAGTTTCTTTAATACCATTACCACGCAAATAGTTTTCAAGGCAAGCCATAATGACTTTGGAAATATGGAAAGATCCTAGTCCTAGAGATATGTTTGAAAACCGTTCTGGAAACCACAATTAAATTTCCTTTGCCAATCGATACACTCCCTCATCACACCAAAGTGAGCCTGGAGTTTGACCAACGTGGAAAAGAACATCTTGGAAATTAACCGTGGTAGTATACACAGTAGATATATCTGTAGATGGATATGGTAATAGAGGCACAGGAGCTGATTTATTCATTGGGGGCTCATTATCACTGAGAAGTGAATTGAAAGCACTCCAAGAAGGAACACATACACCCTCTGAAATCTGACATATCGGACTGCTGGTTGAAAGTAGAAAACGACTCAGGATCACTTATTAGTGATATTTCTCGTACGGTTGGTAGGAGAAAAGTCTGTCGAAACATTTCCTCGTACTTTTGGCCTTTCAAAATTAATTAGCTTCTGACATTCCAATACGTCATTAAATTTCTTTTCTCTCTTTCCAAATCTGAACTCGCAACAACTACGGACACTGCGTTTTTTAGAAGGTGTTTCATCATCTTCAAATAAAACCAATACTGTATCGTACGTCCCTCCCATTCCAGAAGCAGTATGCTCCTCGTGATCAAAGTTGTCCATCGATGCTCTGATTTGTTTGTTGGTAGAAATAATTGGTGGGAGTGGTACCCTATGACCTTCACTAAGTGCAACTACTCTGGATGCTAGTAATTGATCCAGACGTTGCATAGTTTCATAACTTATACATAGTCCGAGTTGGCTGAAGGCCATCAACGAGCGTTTTCGACCTGCATGTTTCGTGGATAGCCTGAGCAGTGCTTACATGAAAGGGCGTTCGTTTACCATCACCATGAAATATGTAGTAGATCACCTGGAAAAGAACTTCCGCTTTTCTCTGAATGTTAGGAGAATCTTTGTAGGAATGTAAAAGAAAACTAATAAAGTTCTCCCAAACTACTGAAAATCATATTCTTTGAAAATTTTCTTCATTTTCTCTCCTGTGAAATTGGATACAGAAGTTTCTACATTTCTCACTTTATCAACAACATCTGGAACACGCACTTGTGATGAGTAAACTAACTGTGATTTGTTCTTCTCCTTCGGATAAGCAAACCTCATTTCTTCACCAAAGCGATTTATCAATAGCTTCTTAAGCATCTTGTTTGACACATATTCTGTAGATGTACACTCTTCATTCATGAAGGAGCATAGGTGAGAAAACATATCCTTTGGCGGGAAACGAAATCTTCTCAAGAAATTTTTGAAATGCCGCCGAAACAAAAGGACTCACTTCTTCCTTTTCATGACTGTTAGTAGGCCTAATGTATCTCATCAAATACAAACTCCTGCACTGACCATGGTACATGACATCACTGGCAAATCATTTTCTTCGTCTGTTAAAGTGCTTGTCCTTGAGAACACATGATCTTGAAACTATCCAGATGCTGGGAGAAATTGAGCAGGTCTGTCTCTTTCAAAAATTCTATAAAATTTGGTGTCAGTTTTGTTTGATACTTGATCACAAATAACGCACCGTTTCCTAATGGAAGTCCCTTCTTCCGATTGCGCAAAACTCGAGAGTTATCTTCATTATTGTTATCACTGTCACTATCACGTATCCTATCCGTTCTTCTATTCGATTTGCTTTTAACACGTAGGGTCTGTAACACTCAATGTGTTTCAGTGAACATCACTTTTCTAACAGGCCATGCCATCCTGGAACTTCTGCGATGAAGATGAAATAGTTTCTCGACCACTATCTGTCCTATAAACTTTTTCCCTCGAGGTTGAATCTTGCAAAAAATACATATTGAATCTGTACTTTTCTCTATTTTCGGTTTCTTTTTGACCGGAGATCGCTCTAGATTTGTACCCTCCATTTCAAATGACATTCGAGACAATTATCTGAAATGAAGAAAATACAGAAGGAAACATTACAATCAACCAATTGGCTGTAATTGAAAAACATATCGTCTCTTTCCGGCATTAACGCAGTAAGCGACATTTTTTTCGAAATTGACTTTTTTGCTGTTTCTGACTCAGAATTTTAAGGCGCATCGAATGGTCTAATCGCCGTGTTTCTATCATCTGCCGTTGCCGAGATAGCTATGTCGCTTACTCGGGGGTAATTAGACTTATTGAGGGCAAGAATGTCGTATGTAGCATTTAGTCGTTTGTTTTTACGGTTTAAACGTTTCAAATGAAACGGAAAACTGACTTGTAGTAACGATTATTTCAAAGACCAAGTTCTCTTCGTGTTAGGAGCAAATAAAAATCATCAAAAAATTCAGTTTTTCAGCTCTCCAGTAAAATTTTCAAAATGTCGTTTACTGCGTTAATGCCGGAAAGGGACGATATGTGCTAAACAAGTCATGATACTCTACATAAAATCGACAGAAACCTTTCACTTATTACCACCACTTCCTTTGGTCTGGGAATTTCCTTGATCAGAGTGGTTCGGTAAGCAGCCTTCTGTGTGACGGCATAGTCCCATGCGAGTAATGACCTTCGGAACCCTATTCTTTTCTGATTAAAACCATGTATGGATCATAATTATACGATAATTACGATAGGAGTAGCTATGATAGTACTATATAAGCGTATTTTGCAATTTACACAGTTACGTCATCACCCCTCCCTCACGAGCACACAAACTACGTACACTTTTATATTTCAATGCCTTGGGAATGAAATAAGATACAAATTTGACCTCTATCTACGTTTATCGTATCGTTTAAGAAACTTTTAAATATCTTTCCCGCTGATACAGCCGTCCCCAAAGGGTTAAAGTTTGAAGCACAACTGAAAGAAAACTGACACGATCCGGATCACGTGACCAAGCTTTAAATAGTCCATCACCACTATAGAAACGATTCCAAAAGAGAAATGTCGTATACGCAACTTTTCCAACAGGCATGGTCTGACCCCAAGACTAATTGGGACACCCAGAAACAAAACCGCGTTTCATAAAGATGTATTGAATTGATTCAAGCTTGCAGCCAATGCCATATATTACATTACGATGGGACAATCTAATGCAGCGGAAAACTTATGTTTCTTGCTCCATCTTAACAACTTCGCTAATCGTAAACGTTTGAAATCTATATTTTACACACAAAAAAAGAAAGAAAAAAAAGACGTGTTTTGCGAAAGTAAATCATCATTATATTCAGCCGTTTTCTATCCACTGCTGGATGAAGGCCTCCCCCATTCTTTCCACATATCTCGGTCTGCTGCTATCCTCATCCATGTAGGTCCTTTCGAGTTGCCGTGTCGATGTCCTGGCAGTCTATAGTCCAAAACCGGGCATTTTGACCCTCTGACTTCCTGCAGGACTGACCGCTGCCGTTGCCAGCTGCATTCCGTCCTCTGGGCAATAAGGTCCTCCGAGGCTGTTTCCTTGTATTATCATGTGTAAAGAAAGGAGGGGTGCTGACATTTGACTCACCACGCTGTCAGCTAATGCGGGTTGGTGAGCAGCCCATCCATGTTCGTTCGCCAAACAGTTGCTTGGGTACTAACAGGCCCCACGACGTGAACGCATGGATTGGACATTAGGCGTCTACCCCGGTCGGTTCTCCTAAGCCTTAGCAAAAGGAATTAAGGGGTCTCCTCCCAGTTAGTGGCAGAAGCCTTTTGGGGCGACAGTCCCGGTTTGCCGGTCCTGTCCCGCTGCCATATAAATAAGAAAAACCTGTTCGAAATATGAACAGCTTCAAGGCGAAGTAAGGGTAGTATATGAAAATTACTAATAACTTATTTTGTAAGTTATTATTTTATAGTTCAAGAAATTAATTTTCATATGTAAGTACAATGCTTTAGAATAATTTTGGAGTTCTTTTGTATGGAGGAAACAAACAAGAATATCACCTTAAATTGATTTCAAGTAACTGGGTGTTATAGAAATGCAACGCGAGTCGTGGTTAAGCAACTTGTATTATGTTACTGTGAATATTATACATATCATTTAAAATTAGAACGTATTACTATGAGTAAATCTGAAGAAATACATTGCTCATAATATAATTGTTCGATTTTTTTATTTAGAGTATTATGATAAAGGAATAAATTTGTGTGTGAAACGACATTTTATTTGCAGCATTCAGTCATTCTGTTCTTTGACTCAGTATTACAGAAAATAAATTACATTCCTACCTCTTCTCTGTTGTAAATAAATTACTATCACTTTATTATTATTGTGTAATGAAATGCCAACACTATTTTTGGTATATACTCACGTATATTTACACTAGCTCATATGGTCAGAATCCAGAGCAGAGAGGCAAGGGGTAATAAGTTCCTGAAATCTTTGTTGAGAATTTACGAATCGTTAAAAAGTTACAAGAGTCCTATTTCGTCAATAAAACCACGGTTGTTTTGCCTCGCGGAAGAAAACCAATTTTTCCTTTCTTATATATATAAAAAAAAAAAAAAAGTTTTGCCGGCCTTTAAAACACTAGTGTATGTGTGTTTGTAAGTTCTTGTTCTTTTTCTTCCAGCATAGACAAAAGTTCAAACAAGCAGAAAGCTTGGTATTTTTTCTTGGTATTCTACTCAGGGAAGTACTCTTAGACAGTGTTCGATTTGTTATAAATTACGAAGGGGAATAGTAAGGCTAGTGGTTGATGGTAAGTTTCAACATACTAGCTGTTTGGGTAGAAATGCAAAGATTTATCCCTGGTTGAGATGATATTCGGAATCAACAATCGGGGATGAAATCCTCACTCACTAGGGACAATTCCCGGTATTCCCCCTGGCAAATCGAATAGTGCTCTTAGAGATCCCACAAGCTCTTTTGAACAATTTTTCTTTTTTTGTACATTCTTTTCTTTAGTTTATAATGGTTCGTGGTGTCCTAAAATCTTGCAACGTTAATTTAACTCATTTCCCGACGTTATACAATGATGAAAACGTGCACAGCGACGTAAGTCGAGATTTTAAAAGGATTTATATATATTTTTTAATATGGACTTTTTATTCTAAAATAAATACTATCTTGTAACGATTTGACGCTTGACTGCTTGCTGAACACTAGGATTTGAACCACAAAACAGCTTCAGAAAAAATATCCGAACACCGAAATAACTAAAAAAAAAAAATAAGGACATATTTTTCTTAAACAATTCATTCTAAAAAGTAAAAGATAATTTTGTTTATGCATGTCTAAAAGAAAAGCATCGGGTGCTCTTTATCGTAAAGTAACTTTATAAATTTTTGAATTGGCGCGCCCATGCTTTTCATTTTAGTTATGCATAAACAAAATTATTTTTTACTTTTAAGCAGGAATTGTTTAAGAAAAGTATGTCTTTAAAATGTGTTTATGTTTTTTCGAGTTATTCCGGTGTACGGATATTTTTCCTGAAGCTTATGCTTTGTGACCCAAATCCTAAAGTGTTCTGCAATCAGTCAAACTATACATCTTTGCAGGCTAGTATTTATTTTAGGATAAAAGAAGTCCATATTAAATATATATAAATCACAGCCATATTCAATCCACTACTGGATGAGGCCTCTCCGAAGGGAGGGGTTGGTCTACTGCTCCCACGTTGACTAGACGGGTTGGGAGAGGAGAGCCGAAGCTCTCACTGTGATCGCCACTGTATTTTATTCACAGCAGCTCCTCAATTGTCCTGACGATGCTGGGTCAACACCGAAATTTTTGAGCTCTCACCGGTAATCGAACCCGGGACCGCTCGCACTGAAGTCGAGCGCGCTACCGACTAGGCTACGCAGGAGCTCATTAAATGTATATATATAGAGAAACATATGAAAATAGCAATGGAATATTGTACTGCTACTCGACTTACGTCGCTATTCAAAATTTCATTATTCTATGACATCAGGAAATTAGTTAAATTAAGGTTGCAATATTTGAGGACAGCACGAACCATTCTGAACATTAAGAAATTTCTGTAGAAAGATTTTTAAAGACATATTTACTTAAACAATTCGTACTGAAAACTAAAGAATAATTTTGTTTATGCATAACTAAGAAGAAAAACATGGTGCGCGCCAACTGAAGAATTAAAAAAGTAGCTATATGTAAGAGCGCGCACATGCTTTTCTTTTCAGTCGTGCATAAACAAAATTATTCTTTACTTTTTAGTACGAATTGTTTAAGAAAAGTATGTCGTCTATTAAAAGCGTTAAGCTCATTATTTACTTTGCTCCAAACATTGATTTTTAATAAGTATTCAAACGTTGAACTCGTACACACAAATAATATTAGAATTCTTTAAAGATCAGGTGCATCCTTTACACAAATATAACTGGGCCAAAAATGCCTAAAGGCTAAAAATAAAATTCAAGTTCAAACAGTTAGAACATGTAGTTTTATAAACATTGCATACTAATTTGATGATTGCCGCACACAACTTAAAGAAAACTGCCACAAACATCTATGACTCAATCGAGATTCGAACCGAGAACCTCGGGAACGCTGGCCTAACGCTTTAAACCACCCGACTATCGCACTTGGCAAGATAACTGGGAATTAACAAGTCCTGGGAAAGGATCGCAATAATGATTTTATAGGGAGGCTTAATAAAGAATAATACCACCCCATTTTCTACCAACTACTGGTGGGCAATCACAAAACTTGTCACTAAAACTACGCAATTGAAAAAGAAAAGTAAATTATAATGACAAATTTCCAACACACAGCTAAAATTTTAAGAAAATTATCATACAGATTTATTTAACTTAGAAATATTGTCAGGATGAAGATGTTATGCCGGCACAATTATTACGCTCTTGTATGAAGTATACTTCTCTCTGCCCCTGCTAGTTTCCTCCTTTGCTAGAAGTTCGTGAATTCTCGACCCCAAGCATTCGTGATCTCTCGGGTGCATTCGGCTGTTCCTCAAATGCTGTCGGCAGACGCTTGTGTAGTCAACCGAGGCTACGCACTAACCTCGTAACCAAACAAATTCGACGTGTAGCCACGCACACACCACCTGCTCCTACTTCCAACACCAGCCCGAATCTTCCGTCATTAATCACACAGTTTCGTCCTAAACTTACCAATATCAAACAAATTCTGCATTTTCACTTCCACATACTTCAATCTGACCCCGATACCAGATCTGTCTTTTCCACCAAGCCGAGATTAGTTTTGTAAGCATCCTCCCAATCTTAGAAACATCTTGGTCCACACTAATCCTTCATCCCATTTACCTTCAGTTCCCGTCCACAAATGTAACAGCGCTAGATGTAAAATCTGTTCCATCTTTATTACATCTCCATCTATCTCTATCTCTCTTCACTCTACATCCCAAAGGAACCTGTCGAACGTCATATATATCCTAACCTCCACGCTCTACCCGGCATTCTGTGTGGGGGAAACAGGTCGTCTTTGAATCTTCGTGTGAATAATCACCGCCACTTTTCCGTCACTAACAGACACGATTCGCCAGTGTCTACACACACACGCACAACACTACACTATCCCCCACCACAAACACATCCACACATCGTCTCTGGAAAGGAACTTTCATTTAGGGCTTGAATGCTAATCGGAAACCTGGGGCCTATTTCACGAAAGTACTTTGCAACTTTTCACTCTTCACTTTGCATTTCCGGAGGACTGTTTCAAGAACGCTGACTTGCCTCTAAAATCTTTCAGCCTTATTCAGAGACGTTTTTTGGAGCGTCTAACGCTGTACTAACGAGTGACTAACAGCTAACTAGGCGAAATAATAATCAGAAACGAATTTTGTGTGCTAGTAGCGCCTAAAGTTAGTCGCGTGCTTAGTCAAGGGGTAGCTTTAGTTTTGCTTTGTACTAATGACTTACTCGGAACTTTTGATGACAGAAAAAAGGAAAGAAAGATAATTACTTGACGAGAAAGTGGATATATTGTGCACAACACATGTTAATAAATTATAACACCAAAAGCATCTTTTTAACCCCCCCCCCCCAAAAAAAAAAGAGTGAAGTAGGTGGAACGCATGCTCATTTTGCAATGCTACTAATACGTGTTGAAGTGAATTGCCCCATCTATTGGCTTCGTGGCGCACTTGGTTAAGGCGCGTTCGTTTGAGATATTTTCATTTTTATAGTGAGAGATTCGAGCTTAATCGAAGAAATTAGATATATATATATTTTTTACTTTGACTAAATGCAATAGTAACTTGAATGTAATAGCTATAAATAAGAATTTTGCATCTTACATGAAACTGAAGAGTGAAAAGTTGCAAACTACTTGCGTGAAACAGGCTCCAAGTGATAAAATGAAAACGTTTCTTCTCTACTTAATGTTCGTAGTCAGTATAAACAAAGTTCAGCTCGGGGCACGTTTCACGAAAGTACTTTGCGGGATTTTTTAAAAGTTCATCTCACTATTTCAACTTTGAATTTGAATTTATTTAAAGCCTTTAGGCAACTTTGGTTCAGGGAGAATATTTCAACTTAGGGACACAAGTGGTTCGAGCTCATGAAAACTATAGGTCCCATTATCTATATTTTTCCTTTCAGTAGTTACATTTCGCATAGTACGTAAATTCTCGTAATACTTGAATTCAATTTTAATGTATCATAGTAATAAATCATGTAAGATACAAAAATTTTATTTATAACTATTACATTAAAGTTACTACTGCATTTAGTGAAAGTAAAAAAAAAAAGTATCTAATTTCTTCGAAGAGGCTCGAACCACTGACTCTAAAAATGGAAATATCTCGAACGAACGCGCCTTAACCAAGTGCGCCACGAAGCCAATAGATGGGGCAACTCACTTCAACACGTATTAGTAGCATTGCAAAATGAGCATGCGTTCCACCTATTTCAGTCATTTTTTTTTTTTTGTTAAAAAGATGGTTTTGGTGTTATAATATATTAACATTTGTTGTGCACGACAATATATCATATTCACTTTCTCGTCAAGTAATTATGAGTAATTATCTTTCTTTCCTTTTTTCTGTCAAAAGTTTCGAGTAAGTCATTACTACAAAGCAAAACTAAAGCTACCCCTTGATTAATCAAGCGACTAGTACGTTACTAACTTTAGGCGCTACTAGCGCACAAAATTCGTTTCTGATTATTATTTCGCCTAGTTAGCTGTTAGTCACTCGTTAGTACAGCGTTAGACGCTCCAGAAAACGTCTCTGAATAAGGCTGAAAGACTTAAGAGGCAAGTCAGCGTTCTTGAAACAGTCCTCCGGAAATGCAAAGTGAAGAGTGAAAAGTTGCATACTACTTTCGTGAAATAGGCCCCTGGTCTAAACTTTTTCTGGAAGTAACTTTTTGTCTTCTCTCCTGGTCTACAGCCACCTTTCTGCCCATTTTTTTTTTTTTTTACTGACTTTTTTGTGATTGACTCAGCAACCTTACTCCCTTTTCATTGCGTTTCCTACTATACCATATCCCACTTATTTCGGGGCACATTTTCTATTCTAAACCCCACTTTTATCATGGTACGTTTTCTATACTGTATCCCACTTTCTCCAGCTGCGATTTCTATACTGTATTCCACTTTTTTGATTACGTTTTCCTTACTGAGTCCCAGTTTTTATTTTTCATTTAATATTTATTTCTTATATATCATGGTGAAGGGAAGCAACTTCATTACCATCCTAGGGCTGAAGATGAATGACATCGGTCAGGCCCAGAGATTTCTTAAATTTCTATCTTTACTGCGAGGTCGTAGAGCTGACAACTCCACACCGCTAAATCATGTCAAGAAATAGTAACAGATGGTTCATGGATTCTCCTGGGGTAAAATATTCCGGAGGTAAACTAGTCCCTCAGTCGGATCTCCGGGTGGGGACTGCGTCAGGATGCTCCAAGAACAGGATTGAGAAAGACCTTAGAATAAGAACGTGTAACGTACGAACGTTATACCAAGCGGGCACTCTTCAGGTGGCGGTACGCGAGACCGAGAAGTACGAGCTGGACATATTAGCGATATAAGAATTTCGGTGGGATAGTCAAGATAGCATCCGACAGAGCAAGTACATTTTTTACTACGGAGGAGCACAGTCTCCCGATTTCGGAACAGAATTCCTCATTAAGAACAGTATCCTTCCGGCGGTGCAGAATATAGAATTGGTAAACGAAGGACGTTACGTACGTCACGATACGTACTCGATGGGGCAACACGGTTTTAAAATTTTTTTTAGCTCCGATCGAGGTGACTAATGATAACGACAAAGATACATTTAAAAGGAGCTAGAAAGTTCGTTGGACCAATTACCGAAGTATAATACGAAAATGGTGTTAGTTGATTTCATGGCTAAGGTAGGGAGGAGACCAGCAACAATGGAGTAAGAGTGATAAATTTCGCGATGTCGAAAAACCTACTAGTAAAGAGCACGAACTTTGAACACAAAGATATACACAAATTCACATGGATATCTCCGGATGGCAAAACTCTCAACCAGATCAATCACGTATTAGTAGATAGACGAAGACACACCAACAAAATGGACGTTAGGTTTTACAGAGGAGCGGAAGGTGACACCGACCATCAATTAGTGATGACAAAAGCGAGAGAAAAGTTATGCATACGCGAACAGAGAAGCCAAAGGATCAAAATAACTGAAATTCAAAGATAAACGATTAGATAATCCGAGCGTGAGAGCAGATTACCAACTGGAAATCTCAAATAGATTCGAAATCCTAGCTGAATCGTAGTGATAAAGATAACATTAGTATCGAAATTGATGTAAGTAAGTTTGGGAGACAATTCGTGATATAGTGAAGGGCATAAGAAAGGAACGTTTAGGTGAGAAGAAACATCTAAAAAACAAGCCCTGGTTTGATAAAGAATGCCTTAAGCTTCATGAGGAACGGAAATAAGCAAGGCAGCGATGGATAAGTAATAAAAACGAAGCAAATACCAACCACTACAGTAACGCGAAACGCAACGCCACTTTCGGGTTCAGAAACAAGAAGCGAGATTATCTGACGCAGAAGATTCAGGAGATAGAGAAAAACGGGAAGACAAATAACATACGAGGTATATACAAAGGGGTAAACTCGTTAAGGAAAGGTTACCAGCCTAGATTAGGGATGATTAGAAAAACGCGGAGATCTTCAAGCGGATCCGACTAAAATTCTCGAAGTGTGGAAAAATTATTTCAACAAACTTCTAAATGTACACAACGGAGAAAAGACAAATTTAAAATCTATACAGCAGAACCGTGGATACCCGAACCTAGCGAGATCGAGGTCGAAGTGTCGGTAAAGAAATTGATAATTTTTAAATCACTAGGAATAGACAATATTCCAGCCGAATTAATTAAAGCGGGAGGAACATCACTAATCAAGGAACGTTATGAATTGATAAGCGCTATATGGAGAAAGGAGAAGCTTCCAAAGGAATAGAAAACCTCAATAATGGTTACGGTTTATAAAAAAAGGCGATAAATCGGACTATAATAATTACCGCGGAATCTCTTTACTCCCAACATGTTACAAAGTACTGAGTAATATCCTGTTAACTCGCCTAAGCCTATACTTAGTTCTAAGAAACAATTAGAGATCACCAATGTGGATTTAGAAGAAATAGATCCACATTGGTCCAGATTTTCGCCTTGAGACAAATCTTAGAGAAGAAATGAGAATACAGTGGGACTGTTCACCAGTTATTCATTGATTTTAAGAAAGCGTATTACTATCAAAGGGGAAAACTGCACAATATCTGGCTACAATTTGGAATTAAAAAAAAATGTTTAACTAGTGAGGATGTGTCTCAGCAGTGTACGAATAGGTAATAATATGTCAGGTAGTTTGAAGATTCGCAACGGATTGAAACAAGGTGATGCCTTGTCGCCATTACTTTTTAACTTTGCCTTAGAACATGATTCAGAAAATAAAAGAGAACAAAAAGGGACTAACATTGAATGGCTTTTATGCGGATGATGTAGATTTAATAGGAGACGATATAGATGCACTGCAAAGTAACACCGATGTCTTAGTAGAAGCTTGCGATGAGATAGGTCTACTATAGGTAAACATAGAGAAAACAAAGTACTTGATAACAAGCCGAAACACTGTTAATAAAGGAAATAGATACATAAGAATTAAGAATGAGAACATAGAGAAAACAAACAAATTTAAAGAACTCTTCAAACTTGTACTTTGTGAAAACGTGTAATACTGAGGCCCCCGGGATACTCTAACAGGCCTGGATAGAAAGCCGTAAACCCTCGCGTGAAGTAGACAAGCTGGGCTCATGATTGCCGCTTTCACTAAAGAAGAAAAAGGGTCTGTGACTATAACTTTTTATTGTAGTGTCAGTTCATTGAGAGTTGCGTTATGTTCTGAAATTCACGTCATTGATTAATTTCATCGGAATCAGTTGAGTCATAATGATACCATTGTTCAAAATAACAGATTTACATTGTTTCTAGGAAAATACTTGGTTTTAATAGGTGGTCAAAATTTGAATTCTTAATTCTTTAAACTTTTGAGTGTAGCATAGTAACACTCACTATTGAGGATAAATTTGTTCAAGCATCTGTTATTAGAGCAATATTCGAACTATATGTACGAGAACTATCAATTGAATAATAAGTTTTCTTTGAAAGAACAGGTTAATTTATCTTTTCAAGAAGGTCTGAGGTACACACCGAACACATTAGATTTGGTTTCCTTTTTTAAAATAATAATAATAATAATAATTCACCAGCATATATGCGTATAAAAAATTCCGCTGAATCAACTTTCCAGGTTGATCTTCGAATGTGAAACCTTGTCAGATACTCATATTAAGTTCTTAAGTCAGAAAATTAGCTCGCTCCAAGAACATAAAAAATACGTAAATTTACTTTTGGACGCAATTTAGGGAAACCTGTGTAACTTCTAAAGGCAGTAGTGGTCAGGTATTTACTGACAAAATGGAAGGACCAGCTACAGCACTCACTATATAGTTATCGTTGTTTTCAAATAGTAGGGATATAGTTAATTCCCTGTAAAAAATTAGTGCCAAAACGATTTATGTACAAACAGTAGCTGTAATAGAAACTTTAACTAACAGTGGGGTTCACGTCATTACTCTCACATCTATCAATAATAAAGTCAACAAAGTTTTCCTCAGTCGCACCAGGCAAATGCTGTGATGGTATCTATGAACATGGGCCCTGAAATTTACCTTACAACATCTTCTCCCCCACTCTATCCCGGCCTGAGCCTAAGATGCCTAAAGGCCTTAAAATAAATTCATAAATAAAAAAATATTTAAAATAAATATATTTCAAAATCTATGCAACGGATCATTCAGTTCCAGCTTTAAACCCGTATGACCTGGATGAAGATATTTTTCTTGTATTTGACACTCTTCACTTTATAAAATCCATACGTAATAATTGGTTAAATCAGATTAGAACTATATTATACCTGAGACTCCCTTATGTACTAATGTCAGTTGTTCAAGTTCTTCAAGCAGTGAGAAGGCGTCCACACTCAAGACTATTGTAAACATCATTAATAAATTATATTTTCTCTCTCTCTCTCTCTCTCTCTCTCTAAAAAAAAAAAGAACGTGCTACAGTAGAAACAGCATCTCTTAGGGAAAGTTCTCTATCCATTTTCTTCATCTTCTTTAGAGATGCAAAATGACGGGTAGCATGACACTCTATTGGGAATTCCAAGCTTTGAAAGTTCATTTTCCCACGCTTCGACAACTTATAGCGCTGAAACGAAGCAATTCTGTACCCTCAATCGTAGATGTTCGAAAGTGAGAAGTCAATTCCAGTATTCCTACTTTCAGAATTCTAATTTCCGAAATTCCGACATTCCCCCGGCCTGAACCTTAGATACCTAAAGTCCATAATAAAATTTAATCCGACATTCCGGAAACGGGTCTTTCGAAATTCTGACTTTCCGAATGCTGGCTTTCATTCCGGAATTCCGAACACCCCTACCTGATGGTCTGTACATTTTTTCTTATATTCATGAAGTTAGGTGTTTTTGTCTGTATCATTTTGCAACACCCTGACTGGTGGGGTGGGGATGTGCGATAGTCTGAAATCAATTATGGAATTCAGAACACTTTGCATTTCGGAATGTGATATTTTGGAATTCCCATACAAACTTTGGCATTCCGAATACCCGAACTGTTCACTGAAGATTAATCTATAACATTCACATATCATTGTTTGAATCTTTCTCTATTATATGTATATATATATATATAAAATTAATTTCATCGTTTCTTCTTAATAATGCTTTTAAAATGGCCCGATTCACTGCCGCACCCTGTATATATAGCCTCGTGCGTAGTCTAGTAGGTAGTGCTCTCGACTTCAATGTGAGCGGTCCCGGGTTCGATTCCCGGTGGTGGCTAAAAAATATACAAATTAACATTTTCATGCATCCTCTTTTAAAGAAAACTAACGCAAATAGAAGTATCTCCAGTAGAATACTAGAGGATATTTTTTAATTGAATTTTTAACAGTTGAGAAAAAATAGATCCAAATGCTGTTGTTTTAATAAAATTTATTATTAAATTCACTCTAAAGGTACGGGCGCAACACTGTATTTTCATAGCAGCTCAAAGTAGGATGTTTCCAGTGTAAAAGTTTCAGTTTCAGTTTCAGTTTCTTTGTGACGGCATCGGACGTCAAGGGTATTATGAAAAGAAGTAATTTATTGATTTGACATGCGAGTGTGACATCTGCTTGTTAAGAAGGGAACTGGAGAAGTGATGTGAACAAAGAAATTGATGTACGTGAAAGGATTAAATATTCTTTGACAGTGGAAATCGTAGACGTGAAAGAAGAGACTATTTGAAATGAACTATTAGTCCACTTGTGATCCATTGAAGCGAACAGGAAACGTACATGGAATGATGACTCGAGACCGCAGTATAAATTGCCTTCGGATGGTGATCGGAATTCGGACAAAAAATCGTAGCATCCCCTCCTTTCCCCCCATACCGAGAGTACTATTCTGTAACTCGACGATGTGTCATCCCAAATCCTCTTAGCCACTGGTTGTGTCATGCATATTTATGTATACTTTTCAAACTCTTACATAGTTCTTGTATGACAGTTCCGGATGGGAAGCCATTCATTATCATTTTTAACCATGCATCTCTGAGCACGGTACTTTTGATAGCCAAAGACGGTCTTAACGATGCGTATTTATTATGTATTTTTTTAAAAACGATTTTTTCGCTGAGTCCTCCTACTTGACCTCTTGTTATGCCTCCGTCATGGTAATTGATGTGTCCAACAGCGAGGAGACTTCAGTTTGCTACTAGTAGTAGGCGAGATTTAAAAAAGAAGGAATGAAAAGAAATGCTGAGAAAATCCTGGTTGGTAAGGAAGGATGGGGGGCATGCAGTCAGTAATGTTATGTGAATGTGTTTTAGACGAGGAGAGTTGAAGATCATTGCGATTGCTTTGTGGCTTACGAAACAAGCAGCGTAACGAGCTGCCAACTTACAAGGGTTCTGTCATTGAAGATGGTTAAGCTTGGAGAGGAGATAAAAAGGTATATTGTATTCTTCAAAGTGTCGTACCCGAAAAGAAAGAAATTAAATATATATTATAGAAAACCAAATATTGCTAACAAGTAGTGCATGCGTGAAAAATCGTACATTGTATATTGGTGTTGGCATAGGTCGCGGATTTCTGCATACTCTCGTTCTGCCTTGACAATGATAGGTTCCTCATTGCAGGCAAGCAACTAAGTCGTGTATATATGTGAGTTGCGACCCAGTGGCCGTAGACGTGTCGCTATGAGTTGTTCAACATTATATGTAACCCCGTCCCGGAACGATCCTGGGACCTTCATGGTGGAGGGAATCCCTACCGCCAGGGACAACTAGAACTGCACATAGGAACAATACTTTTTTATACTTGTAGTGGGTGGGTACACACCTGTTGGCTTTGCTAAACGTAAGCTTGAGTTTTCCCTGCAGGATAGTTTAAGCAGTTGGCATAATAATGTTTTTTTCTAATTGAATAAAATTGTTGTATAGTCGTAACTCTATAAAAACAGCACGCTACCCTGCCACAAAGAACGACGATAGTGGTCGTAAGGACGAGGGCAGTTGTAGTCATATGGTTGTGAATTGCTGTCAAGCAATGAAACGCTGCAAATATTGACAAGGAAATTGTTGCCGTTTATAAAACCGCTTGATGGGTCGGGAACCTCTGGGTAAATTGTGGACAATCCCTGAATACGCTAGTTTCCCTTGTGAATGTGTGCCAACGGTCAGTCGGAGAGATATTGAATGTCAATTTCATAGGAAAAGGCGAGAATAGTCAGCAGGCCACAAGATAATGATTATAACGCGATCTGTATTGACCACTGACGGCAAATGTAATCCCTGCCAAACATCTGTACAATTGAACATGAATGTATTGTCATTACGTTCTAGCCAAGGTCGAAAAAGTAAAGTGCGAATATAGCCGAAATTAAGAATAGGCTTTCTTGAACGTACGGAAACAGTCCCACCATCCAAGATAAAAAAGTGCCACCATACCCGTCGTAAAATCAAACGAGGACACAACTGCGCGAAATGTTAGCTTCAATAGATCTTCAATGTTTACGAACCTAGTGTACAAATGCAAACGAGAATGTATATAGAAATAAAAATAAATGTTCCTTAACGTAATAAGGGCGTATCCCGCCTGCAAGATAAATTTGTCCAACATGGCGATGCAGCAATGTAGATGATATATATGTGTTAAAAACTACGAATAGCACGCTGGGGTAGGGCTGTCAATATCCGGATAATTTGATATCCGATTAATCGAACAATTAATTGTTCGGATATTCGAAATCCGATTATTGGAATAATTTTCATTATCCGAATAATTATCCGGATCACGGATAATCGAGCATTATTCGGACAAACGGATAATTGAACATTATCCGGATAAACGGATAATCGAACATTATCCGGATAAACGGATAATCGAACATTATCCGGATAAACGGATAATCGAACAATTAACTGTGCAACATTGTGGATCGAGGAAAGATACCACACATTTTTTTCTACGATACATTGTGCACTAATTAAACGAAATTGAAAGAAAATTTTTGCACAAAAATATATTGAACATTGATGCTCATACTGCGAAGTATATCAAACTAATTGTATACACAACGGATATATTCACTGTTTCTTTCAAGCATGTTTTCGGGGGGATTTGTCCCCCGGAAACTTTCCAACTGCCCTCCCAAAAGAATTAATGTTAACACTTGTTAATAGTATGTTAACACTGAAATACGTATATAATAGTTTATTCTGTAATATGGTTCATAATATTTGAAGTTTTAATTTTATTTATGGCCTTTTAGACATCTAAGGCTCAGGCCGTGATAGGGGAGGAGAAAGGATTCGAGAAGGCGTCGGCCAGGGCCTGTGTTAAAGGTATCCTCCCGGAATTTTCCTGGTGTGACAGGAAAAACTCTGGAAAACCTCAGTCAGGATGGTCGGCTGCTGGGATCGAACCCACGACATCCCGAATGCTACGGCAACGCTCTACCACTTAGATGTTATTTTTAGGTTAACTAGGGAAGTGCAATATATTGTTAAAGTAACATTAGTGTCTATTGTTATTTTTAATTTTTAGCACATTACAGTCAATATTAATTGTTTATAAATTTCGTGAGCCCCCCACAGACCCCCGAATAAAATCTCCTGGAAGAAACATTGAATATAGGCCTATTGGTCTTTAAACTTACATATCAAATAAGGAATCTTGTCCAATCCATCAGTGTAAGATACCCACTTATTTGGGGGAAGATATATCGTAAATTATAATTAAGATAAACGACAAAAGTAGTGATACTTCATGAGTACATTTTCTATAATATGACTAAAATACATGAACAAGTATGGATATCTTTCCACCACTTCAGATTGTTACAATGTCCACCTTGACATCTGCTTGAAAGCGCAGATTTCTCTCCGTTATGTGATAATGGAACATACACCAATTTCATGCAGAAATAACTTTAGGTTTTGTGTGAAATATATAATAAATCACAGCCATATTTGATCCACTACTGGATGAGGCCTCTCCCTGGAGGAGGAGATGGGTTTAGTGCTCCCACGCTGACCAGATGGGTTGGGAGAGGAGAGCCTAAGCTTTCACTGTGATCGCCACTATCTTTTATTCATAGCAACTGCGTGCTGGGTGGTCACCGTTCCAGACCCACACCTCTTGAAAAATCCTTGACAGCGCCGGGAATCGAACCCAGGACCCCTCAATCCGTAGTCAGCAACGCTAACCACTAAACCAACGGGATGGTCATATATATTTATTCTTATGGCGTACATTCTATTGAAGATGTACCGAGTATACGTAGCGCGTTGTAGTAGAGCGTTGGCTTGTATTCGATAAGCCCTGAGTTCTATACCTGCGTCGGTCACCTTGATTGAGGTTTATCCAGTATTATTCTTAGTCACCCAAGGTTAATGCTGGGATGGTACTTTCGAAACTAGGCACTGACTGACTTCTCTCCTACATCCTCACCCCGCCCGTATTCCGACCTGAACCATATATAGTTACCTAGAGGCCATAAACGACATTCAAATTCTATTGAATACGTACGCAGACTACCATTTACAAAATGTCCTTATATGACTCTATTCTATTCAAGCTGAATAGTTCAAGAAATGAGTGTCTAACCAGAAAACAATGAAAATAGTCTTATTTGATAGAATGTATTTAGGTAGTGGGCATCAAATGGCGTGCTGCCCTGTTCAAGTGCATTTTCTACGCTGTCATGGAATTTAGTCCGATTCTAAGCTGTGTACTGAGTAGAGAAAAAAAATTTTAAGCTAAGACAAGATTTTTTTTGGGAAGTACTTGTTTCGTCTCCACGTGACATTCACTACATCCTTTTAGGGGGATACTGACTGATTCGTTCACACCATACATTCTTTTTTCATTTAGGACCATTGTTATGGAATTACACTACTGTAGACATCTTTCGCCGATGGGTTTCTTTCCTCAATCCACTCTGTAGGAAGTGCGGATTAATACACATTTAAGCGAAAACTGTTATGCATTTAGCTATTGAATGAAATTATATTTATGGCCAATTGGCTCAGGACATGAAGGGGAGAGGAAAGATGTTAGAAGGAAGTCAGTCACTATCTAGTTTGAAGGTACCATCCCACAAAAATCCGGAAGTTTTCGTGCAAAAATTAGAGCCCACTTTGATTATTATAGAAAGGCTGTAAAACTCTCAAAACATCCTTACTACTAATGCAGTAATCATTGGATTTATTAAATGTCAAAATTAAATTAGCAATCTATTTTGATTATTAGTTTCATATTTTGAATGTTAATATTGTTATTGATGGTAATTTCGATCTGTGCCTAAATCTATAAGTATAAAATTCATATAAATGAAACAGTCTATATGAACTGATTGACTCCTTTTCATCTTAGAAAGAAATCGAATTTATAAAATAAGTAAGTAAAGATTCTCTACTTAAAAATGAATTGTCTTAAGGTGCCGTTGAAGTACTACGTAAGTATTCAAGTCGGGAGGGGGTCAAGCGTTGCTTATTTCTTCTGACAATAGGGGAGGGAGATCAGAGCAATGTTTACGTAATATCCGCTAAAAAATACTTGTTAGTCTAGATTTAGACTTTTTTTTACTACGAAATAACTATAAGAAACTTGATGTGTTTTACGTATGCATAAGGAAGGGGGTGGGTATTTACTATTTTTTACTTACAACGGGAAGGGGTTCAAAATGACTAAACTGATACTTGAATGTTCCCTAAATCACCTTAATATATTATCGATTCTGATTCCGGTTCAACATTTTTAATGGAATATCCATGACTTTTAGAAGGTTGTTTCTTCCTTTTACCTTCATTGTGAGAACACTATTAACCAAGTGTGAGAGAAAGAGAACGGAAGATAATGTTTTGTGTATCTGATAACTATGAAAGTTATATACGGAGTATGAAAACGAAAAAAACACATATATGGAAAAAACATTTTATGCCATCTCAAATAGTCTGGTAATTGGCCACAGAGTGACATATCTTGGGCGCTTAGACCGCTCGATCTCCCCACAATAGATTGATTGATACTACAATATTTGTGCTCCCCCCCCCCCTTACCTTTCTCTCTCGGAGCCTATTGGCTAAAAATTAAGCGTTCTATCAAGAATTAATTTATGTGAAGACATTTCTATAACAAGTACCTGTTTCCTTCGTGAGGCTTAATCAATTTTCTTAATCTGTTGCAGATTTATTCGTTCAAAATGGAATGTTTACTACCGAACAGATTGCTGGTGTAGGAAAACTTTAATAACGTTATAATAATGTAGCAACTAATTATTTATTATATATTTTAACTTTCCTCTTTTGCTAATTTATCAATAAACAACATTCACCAGTAATTTATTGCACCGAAACTTGCTTTCACTAAAACATCCTGCACCGAAACATCCTAGACCCATCCCACCATATGCCTAATGAGACAGGAAAACTCTAAGCAATGATGGGTCTTTCCTTTAGTATGGACATTTGGATAGAAAAGTATTGTAAATATAAAAATAACTGTTAGACTAGACTTCAATGCTCTATCCCTAGAAACAGGACATGCTATTGATTGTCTTGTCAAAAGAGAATAGTTTGGATTGTCTTGAACATTCTCCTTAGCTCCCAGGAAGGTTGAGAACTGGTTTTTGTTAATCTCAAAACTATTTTCTTCAATAGCGTGTCAACCTAACTGTAAGTGAATTCTGACAAAGTGCTCGCAGATGTTCATTTGGATCTAAATACTTTCTGGGAAAACACGTTCATTTTTTAATCTGATTGTGTGCATACCGAAAGTAAGGTGTTCTAAAATATTTAGAAATGTCGAGTTTCTAAGAACAGCGGTAAGCCCACCTGAAGCACGACGAACCCAAGTACAAAGGAATGTGTCACTGCTGATATATATAAAAGAAATATATCCATATTTCTGTTTGTGGAGCAATTGGTTAGTGATTTGTTTTGATTAGTGTGAAGACTGGAAAGAGAGTAACGATGCCTCAAAGCAATGTTTGGAGACATTTTGAGAAGATATCAAGTGATATTGCAAAAAGTAAATTTTTGGACGAACGACAAATGTCGCATGCATAAAAAGGTATTTTAAGTCGCGAGTCCCGACAGCATTAGTCGTCGACGACACAATGACAAATGTCGCGTGCATACGCCCGTGCGCACTTCGTTTCTCTGGGCAATTTTTGAAAAGGTTGTATAAAATACACAATGTTAATACCGTGCCTATATTCAACATTCCTTATTTTGTGCTTGCCGCGTGTGTTGCGAGATTGTGCAACTTTCGGACATTCATTTTTTTTTCCATCACCTATTTTCTATGAATCTGAGTATACACAGCGATGAAAGTGAAAAATATTTTTCGTAGCTTGGTTGGTAAAAGGAATATGCTACCAGCCCTACCACCACACGAGCATAGCGTATGTGTTTTATCCCCGCTCTCGACAAGTTTGTGTTTTAGGCGACCAAACGTAATACACTCTAACTTCGGACAGAAATAGTGCAAAAAATGTTCAGATTGTAATCGAAAGTGAAAATGCATTCAAGGAGAGAATAAATTATAGAAAGTATCGCGCGTGATACATGTTGCTCCACTTTTGAAAAAGAAAGACTAATACATTTTATTCAATACCAGTTTTCGTCTTACATGGAAAGATGTATTAGATTGTAGCAAATATGCACTAGCTCTCATACTTAACAGGGAATGTATTTCCTCTGAGGAACTGAAAGGTTCTGTGTAACAGTGGTCCACCCCCTTCAATAGCGAAATCGAGATCCTCGCAGTTCCAAACAGTTGCGTTCCGGGACAAATGTCCCATCCTCCAGGGCTTTAAAAATGACTTGATTCCAAACAATTTGAAGCACTTTAAAGTTGAAAGAACACAATTATTTACATTAAATTAATATCATCATCATCATTAGTGTTCTGCTGGAATCGGCAGGTCCTTCAAGGCAAACTAAGCTATCTCCATTCATCCTGATCTTGCTCTTTCATTTTCATCTCAATATACGATTTATTTTCCTTAACATTATCAAGCAGTTGAATTCTTCCTCTTTTTTTCTCAGCCATACCTTAGTATACAATCTCTGCGCAGTCAATGCCCTAATCAATTTCTCTTTCTCCTCTTGATTGTCTCAAGCATTGTTCGTCTCTCGCTAATGCACTTCTTCATTTCACATCTTTATTTTTGTGTTATTCTCATCAATTTTATCATTGACTTTCAGGCAACTTTGGTTCAGGCTGGAATAAAGCAGGGAAAGGACGTGAGAATGAAGTCGACTAGGGCGTAAGTTGAAGGTACCATATCGACATTAGTCTGGTTTGACTGATTAACGAAGAAGAGAAACGATAATGTTTTTAATTTGTTTGTAGAACTTGAATTTTCCGGGAAAATATAGAAAGTTGGAAATTTTATATCATCATATACTATAGTGACATTTAAGAATTGGCCCATTTTCAGTCAAATGTTTAATTTGTATTCTAGTAAAAAATAAAAAATAAGTCGAGATCCTGTATCTTGAGTAGACATTAGCTTCATTCTTGAGTACAAGTCACTAAAATTCTTGAGTGCTAATGTCAAAATTCTAGAGTTCGTGGTCAAAGTTCTACGGTGTTTTTAAGTTAACAAATTTATGAGTAGAAATAAGTGAGGCGCAGGCGAGTCGGGGACTGCATAAAAGCCACCGCCAGGCTTCAGCAGCGAGTATCCTCTTTATATGATCAATGTTACGTTCGAAAAATTGTGGCGAGACCTTTTCAAAGACATCAGCTACTTTCCTATTCCAGTCGTTCCAGAGTTGAAAATACCCCCCAAATCTTGGGAAATGCCCCTGCTGGAGAAATGATTCGGGTTTGAATTCGTGTTGCCAAGACCTTTCCAACGACACCTCAATCAACCTAGCCCTAGTAATTTCAGTTTAAAGTTACCTCGAATCTTGGCAACCGACCCTGCAATCTGGATGAACGATACGGGTTTGAACTCGTCTTGCCAAAACATTTCCAACGGCGGCTCAATCACCTTCCTAGCCATACTTATTCGAAAGATATAATTGTGCCCGCTAACTCTGGGACCGACCCGATCTCTGAAACCGCTGCGATCTGGATGAATGCTACAGGTTTTTACTCATGTTGCGGAGACCTTTCCAACGCCACCTCAATCAACTTTCCAGTCCTAGTAGTTTTTGAGTTAAAAGTTGTCGACAAACGGACAGAGCGGGCGCTAAAGCTGCACAGCATTAGCTGCTGAAGTCAAAGTACAAGTAATATTCTGCTTTTAAAATGTTTAACAAATTGTTATCGGAAGATAATTTTGCACTAAAATAAAAATAGAGGTCCATATTATTCTAACTTCTTTGCTTTATAAGTTTCATTGTTCATCGGACAACAACTATTTGGATATCCGCTTGTTCGTTTTTCTCTGTATCATCATGCTCCACCACCATGACTTTTGATTTATTTAACCGTCGTTCAATTTTCAGTTTATTTGAGTGTTTGACTACCCTGCATATTGTCATGGAGCTTTCACCAGTCTCATAGCTGTACATATTATTTTATGTCTTCTGGTCCCATTGACGTCCCAGTTTTTATTTCCATATGTTGTACAGTATAGTACAGGGTACCAAATATATTTTTTTCACGATTTTTTCGGTTACATGTTTCGAGTTCTTCAAGGTCAAAACACACTTTTTTATTTTTATAATTTTCTCCAAATAGCTGTTTGCTGCATGTCATATGAAGGCTTTTTCCCTGTACATTGCATTTTATTTCAGCTTCCTAGGCCAAATAGAGACGGCGTTACAGCAATTTGAACATAGCTAAGTGAGCTCAGAAATGGAAATTTGTGTGAACTTTGACCTTGAATAATTTTAGAATCAAAAGACATATGGAACTAAAAATTGTCACGGTGACTAAGGTCCATGAGTAGTTTAACAGGGTCTCTACTACCCTGGAAAACCTGGAATGCTCAGGGAATTTTATAAATCTAGAAAACTCAGGGAATACTCAGGGAAATCTATAGTTTATGAGGGAAACTCAAGGAAATTTATGAGGTGGGCCTGTCTACTGTCTCGGCAACGGAGGTCGTGAGTTCGATTCCCACCGCTGACCTTATTTTTTCAATGTGTTAACATCCTCTATTTTTAATAAATTATCTTCTTTTTTCACTTGTGAAATACCAGGTATGTGCAAGATGCTTGGACTGGGTGGTGGTTGGTGTAAAAAAATAATCATTCCGTATTATTTACATTTTCCACTATACTAAAAACTCAGGGAATTCGAAAAAAAAAATATGGAAAACCTGGAAAACTCAGGGAATTTCAAGTTTCGAAATTAGTAGACACCATGAGTTTAAACTTTCCAAATTTCATAAAAATCGGAGATGGTCGGGTTGCATACTGCACCACAGTGTGTTGATTTGGCGTGAAATTACTCATTCATGTAAATATGCGTAAATAATACCATCCCCCAAGGGAAACGATGCGTAGTCACCTCCGCGTAGTGTGAATTGTTTTTTATTTTAAAAATATTTATGACCTTCAAGGATCTAAGGCTCAAGGCAGACTGGGGAGGGGAAAGGATGTAGTTAGCAGTTGTCCAGGGCGTAAGTTGAAGGTACTATACCGGCATTTGACTGGTGTGGCTGAGAAAAGCTCTGGAATTGAAACTAGTACCTCTCGAATGCGAACTCAACCAGTGAGCAACGGCCACGTGGTCCACGTAGTTTGTCGTGGGTAATGCTAAGAGCTACGATTCCATCTTATGATCAATTATTCTATGTAGATTAAGGCGTGAGGCCAGCACAAATTATAGGGATCAAGATAATATACCTCATATTCCAAGAAAATTTTAGGGGAAGCGAGAGACTCTCTAGCTACAGGCCCATATAGGTTTGTTGAGTTGCAATGTTAACTGCACTGACAAAGCTTAGTTTGTTAATTTAAAAAATGTGTTCTAAGAAATTATCCTACAGAACTCGCATGTTACTTAATATGTTGTTTCAAACTTAATTCATTATGGAAGTATTTATTTATTTGATTATTTAATGTGACGAGATTGTAGTTTCAAATTATATAGAAAAAGTGTAGAATAATTGTAGTATTTGGGTGGAAGAAGGGTGTTCAAACTAGACAGTCGAAAGGAATTGATTGGAATGCTAAAGGAATGGTTTCTAGATATCTCTGAGGAATATTCGAATTTACTAACAACCTCGCTTCTCGCCTTGTAATGGAAAGTAGGTCCATAAACCCTAACTTGTAAGAAACAGAGCGAACTTGAACATGTGTGTGTGTGTGATATATCAGTATGAGAGGAATATTTTGCCAACTATTAGTGGACTTGATGTGCTGTGTTGTGTGTATCCGATTCCTCAGTCTTGAAGGTGTTTCACAGAGGTTAAGAATTCCTGGTGGTAGGTAGAGCCTACGCAGGTTTTAGGAACTTTACTGTAGTATTATGACTTCCTTAGCATGTAGTTCGACGAATTTTGGAATACAGCTAGAAATGGAATCTACATTATAAATGAAGTGTAAATAATTTTTGCAGCAACTAGTCGATTATCCTTTTTTGAACGAAGATAAATATTTGTCACGAGTTTAACCTATTAAAAGTTCGCTAGTGCAATGTGAACTTTAGTCGCCATGCTGTAAAAATTAAGTTCAAAATTGTTTTTAGTAACTGTCTTTTATTTTTTTTCTAACACGCCAGTGAAAGGATCCAGTTACAAAATATCACATTAAAAAAATCATAACTGTTAGGTACTGATAGTATGATTATATTGTTTTTACGTTCTTCATTATTTGGTGATGGTATGTGAGGACACCATCAAGCATAGTAAGTCACTCGGTAAACAAGAGTGATGGAAGGGCATAAAACTTGTTCATGTCGTCTTTAAGTAGTCGCTAAATTACATATTGATGATACTTTTTTTCTTGTTTTGTACACTGTAACCCTGGATAAATAGACAACTGAAGAAGTTTTGCTTTAAAGGGTTAGAAACGTGTTGTAACCTGCTAACGATGTTTTTCCATTGTCTCCGTGAACACTTCTATAGTAATAGAAGCAGCTACTGTTGACTTCCTCATCCCTGTCATCAGACGTTGTTCTCTTCATGTCATTTCTCGTTTTAGACTATAGAGTCCAATGCAGCACAGAAAAACAATTACCTAAATCTGTGCGTATTACTGGTGCTTAATGGTTTTACTGCATTATTTTTTCGTAAGTATTTTCTAAACAACTACGCAATTGCAGTAATGTGACTGCATATTTGAATGAAAAACAGAGGTAAATGAAATAGAGTGAGTTCAGTAATTATCGAAGTATACACATTGTTGCCTTTTATTAAGGTAAAATAAAATAATGGCTGAGCAAAGCACTACAATTTATTTTAAAAAATTAAAATTTTTGTAAACGTTTTCGCCGACTACCAAAACACTCGGCTTCCTCAGACACACTCAACTTTATTTTACCTTTGGTATATAAAAGCAAAGCTTTTATTAAGGGAAAATTAGTTCTTAACATAACATAATATGTTATATTCAAACGGTGGTTTGATGATTGAATGGTGGTAGAAATATACTACTATATTTGTTATAAGATCAGCGATGAGTGCCATAAATATAATATTGAAAAGCATGTTTTGATTAAATTACACTTATTACTTACGTATTTTCTCTTCAAGTCATGCAAGATGTATCCTTCAGATATTATTAAAAAATAAAAAATACGTCTTAACACAAATGCACTTATCTCCCAGTGATCACATGAAAATTCACTCGATAACACAATCTGCTCTGCAAAGTTGTCTTTCATTTTAAGAAGTCTGCACGACTTGGAAGCCGAAGTAACGAGTGTAATTTAATTATACACGACCCGTGCACAATATAGAAATGTAAAAATATGTTTTTTAATTTTTATATACCTAATAGATAATTATGAATATTGAAGAGGCTTTTTTGGCGCTTCGGCCAGTGTGCAAAAGATTGATGACTACAGGGGAGAAAGAAGACGTAAAAAGATTGGTTAATATCTTAACAAGTATACCAGATACATGTCTTCAAAATCTTCAAGAATATATTCTTTTTCCTTTGGTAACGCATCTGAAGAATCATGCTCTCAGGTAAAATTTACCTTTCTTTTATATAGTTAAGTATTTTTAACGTTATAGGAAACGTTTTATTCCAGCTCCCATTTATTTCAACTAGGTATGAAATTTCACATGATCATTTCGTTATTAGTTCTAGCATTGTCCGTAACTGAAAAGAAAGAAACCTGATTTCGTTACAAGTTAGAGATGTGGAATTTATAGTCCTCTATAATTTATTTATCTAGGTATCAGCTCATTACGTGTTTTTTCTTTATCTTTTTACAGACTGTAAGGACATGAAAGTAACAGTAGCCAGTAGCCAATAAAAAATTGCAACATAAAAGCAGTTCGTAGACCAATAAATTACCTTCTACTTGCTTCATAAAAATACTTCAAAAATCCTTTTAAGGTTCTTATGGAGATGATAGTTTGAAATTCTGTCAATGAAATCGCTTCAATTAGTCACTCATGGTGCCCTCTTCTGAAATTTGGCAAACTACTTAGGCTTGAGAAGAAGAGCAAAGTTCTTGTCATAGCATTATTTTCCCAGTCATTTAATAAAAGACCCTTCTCTCTCCCCAACAACCCTCCTCTCTTGCGAGAGAAATATCTCGAAATATTTATTAGTTTATTACCGTCCTGTTCCTTCACAGTTTGTTTCTTGTGAAGATAGAAAAGCTGAATGTCGTTTTTTTTTCAGGTCCTCAATCTCATACATGTGATGGTCATTTTCAAGGGTTCTACAACGTGTGCGTATCTTCAGCATACCACAAGCCCACAACCATAAATTGGCAATTTGTGCATTTCAAATACCTTAGCGAAATAGGTTTTGTTTTGTTCGGAGAAAAAAAAAAAAGGATAAATAATGTGAACCAGAATCAATCTCTTTGCTGAAGGAATATAGAGGGACGTTGATTGAATGAACCTGAAAAATATAGGTTTTATTGGGAAACAATACTGTTTACAGATTGATTTTGAGATTTTTTCGTAGAACAAAATTTTTCATTCTTTTGTTTTCTTGGCTTAGATCATTTTTGCCGCAGATATACAAATGCAAAGAAGCCATAGCTTAGACGTTGGTTCGCATTTGGAAAGTTATGGTCTCTCGCCCAGCGGAGCCCTTCCTGAAATTTCTCCTGGTTTCTCTGTCGCATCAGGTAAATGATGGGATGGTAATAAAATGTAAAGGTATCCACTTTGCAATGGGCACGCACTGTGAGTGACACATGGGGTGTGTGGAGGTAACTCTTCATTTATTCTAGACCTGCGGCACGAGTTGGGGTGGTCAGTCCCACACTCGTCCGTCTTTACTTCCCAAGGTGCCCAGAAATACCAAGGACGCTCTGGTACTGTTTGATAGGAGGCTAAGTGCATCTCAGAGCACCAGGCATGGGAGCACAGTAGAAAAGTCTTCAGCGTCCTGCCCAGGAATTGAACCCTAACCGCCTGTTTCATAGTCTGAGGTACGGCGACTCCAAATGATGATACCTTGAAAAAGGCCATTTTATTTTCATAAGAACAATACCAGGTTATAAATAGTAACAGCATATAGGACGAAAAACAGAGCCTTCTTATCTTCATTTGGTGCCTGCAGCCCTCTTTGCTCTCTCGTACTAGCGGTCCTGGATAGTTTCCAAGAGCCAATTGCATTAATCTACAAAAATCCACAGTAAATTTGACTTTTTACTACCAGACTTGACATATTTGTGGAATCGCTCTAATATGGGTTTAAAAATTTCAACTTTTAAAACCCCAGACGCAATAGTGGTATCTTATCTAGAGTTTGTAATTAAGACCATTGGTTTATTTATATCATAATGTGCAAAAGCAATATTTATAAAGTTAAACGTAAAATAATTCACAGATGTGAATGCGTGACGTTGTTTTTGTTTTTATACGCTTATTATATATAATCTAGTATTTTATTAAATAAAAATAAAACTTAACACAACAATCTTTTATGTGGTATATTATACAATTTTGTTGGGCCCATACTTTCAGAGAGTTTGGGGAAAGCATGTCAGTGTGTAAATGTCGGTTGCAAAATTGTCAGTGAGTGACGGAAAATTTAACATTAAATAATATATAATACTATGCATATTGGTTACGTGTTATTTTACCGAGAACGTGATCTGCAAAATCCTGACAGCTGCTAATGTTATAATTAAATTGTTTTACCATGAAAACTATGCTTTCCTCTGATGTTGTAATTCTGTATGTTTCTACCTACAATGCACAACTAATAGCATAATTTTTTTAGCCTGTAACTTTCTTTCGTATTTCTGCTTCAAAATGATCGTTTATAACTTGTGTTAATTCAACATCTGCCAACGATGGAGGTTTGTGGTTCAATCCCAGCGGGCTACCATTCTCACTGAGGTTTTCCCAGGGATTTTCCCGTCATACCAGGCAAATACCGGAATGGTATCTTCAACTTAGGCCCTGGTTGACACCTTCCCGCACCATATCTCCTCCTCTATCGTGGCCTAAGACTTAGATACATAAAGGCCATAAATAAAATTCAATTCAAACGGACGTCTGTCTCGAATACAAATATGTTAACACCGCACAGAATTAGCGATTTTTCAGTGTGTCCATCCGGGAAAAAGCTTTTCCAGCAAAAATGAATAATTTCGTTAAATTGACAACGTATCTCTTGGCTAACGTGAGTGAATTTGAATTATATATGGCCTTTAGTCCTCTCAGGTCAGGTTAGAGTAAGGAGAAATATGTTGGAAGTTAATCGGTCAGCACCTAGGTAGTAGGTACCATCCCAGCATTTATCTGGTATCACTTCGAATAAAACAAAGTTAGTATGAGTGGCCGCTGAGAGCGCTCTCAAGACCTTCCGATTGCTAAGCCAACGTTCTACGAACTGAGCTACGATCACTCGATACTATTGTGCGAGGATTCTGCAGGATCATGTTGTTACTTAGCCTGTGAACTTTAGGAACCACGCCCCACTTCTTTTGTTCCCTTACCTTATACAGGGGTTTTGAACCGTTGAGGGCAGCAGCAGAAAGCTAATAAATTGCAATGATACCTATTCCGCAGACCCGGATTAACGGGTGGGGTAAATGGGCTGAAGCCCAGGGCCCCGCCAAAGGTAGCTGTTACTTATGTAACTAGTAAACACAGAGTAAGGGCCGTCCTAATGCATGGGCAGAGTTGGCAGTCGTCTGGGGCCCCTAAACCAATGCGGGCCTACGCTTCCCTCCCTATGCTAATCTAAATAGTTGTTACAAGCATTGACTTTTCTAAATCTTCAATTTGATCATAATTTATTCAATTTGGAAAAGTATAGTACGTCAGTTCTCTATCAGTAAAGGCAGATGTTAAGTGATAACTGGTAAAATATGATTAGGAGAGGAAATACGACAATTGGGAAGATCTTGGAGAAGACCACACGTGTCACATTCCGCCGGAGGCCATGATCGGCCAATTGGGAAGGAATTCAGGTAGTTGGACAATTGGGAATCGGACAACTGGGCATAAATCCATTTTAGTAGATCGACAACGTTTCTCTTGACTAATGTACGTGAGTTTGAATTTATTAATGGTCTTTACGTATCTCAATGCCGGGATATGGTAAAAGAAAGGAAGGTAATCGATCAATACTTAGTAGGTACAATCGCGGCATTTGTCTGGTATGACTGCGGTAAAACCATGGAATACCTAAGTCAGGATGGACAGCTCCTTGTATCGTTCCTACGAACTTCTTATTGCTAAGCCAACGCTATAGCAACTAAGCAGTGTTGAGTAAACTCAGCTTTGAAATAAGTAGAGCTCAACTCAAACTCAATTCGCAAAAACTGAGCTAAACTAACGCTCAAATCAAAATATTAAAAATTAGCTTGTTCAAACTCACGCTCGGTTTCATATAAGCTTAGGCCCAATTCACTCTCACTTTTGTTATTTGCAAAGATCGAATGATCAGAGTTCAATTGGTAAAGTGTTGGCTTCGTGTTTGGAAAGTTCTGGATTTGAATCCAGAAACTTTCGCAGCATTTTCTAAGCTATATTATTCTAGTCAGCATAGTGCCTTCAAACTAAACTAGAGACAACTTCTTTCCCAAATTCTTCTCCCCTCCTTTATCCCGATCTAAAGTAATAAGTCAGGGATTGCACCAGGATTGTCAGTTTGAAGGAGTGTAAATTGAAAATTGGGAGGGTGTAAGTGGTGTTTTGCACGGTATCTATTGCTTTTTGACCGTAAGAAAATCAAAGTTGGGAGTGTCTTCGAGGAATTGGGAGGTGACATACCCCACAGGAAGGTCTGGCGGAATCACTGCAGTAAGTGCAATACAATTCAACG
The DNA here is from genome assembly GCA_022664845.1 of Lepisma saccharinum. Taxonomy (NCBI): domain Eukaryota; kingdom Metazoa; phylum Arthropoda; class Insecta; order Zygentoma; family Lepismatidae; genus Lepisma; species Lepisma saccharinum. The sequence goes on from JAGDQP010000864.1 coordinate 132,787, forward strand.
ATATCCCGAAATTATTATGTTCAAACTTGCAATTTTTAATTAGAATTTATTTATAACCTTTTGGCATCCTTGGCTCAGGCCGGAATAGGGTAAATAGAAGACGAGGGGAAGTACCGGGCCGGAAACCATCCTGGCATTCGCCTCGTGAAGCTGAGAGAAATCCTGGAAAACATCAGACTGTAACAGGATCACCAATGTGTGTAGAAGTCCAAAAACGTTAAAGTAGGCCGGTTGTATTATAGTATTGCCAAGGAAGGAAAAAAGATTTCAAGGGTTTCTGCCAGAAGAATTTTATGGTTCTCCTTTTCTCTATGAAAAAAATAAATAAAAAGACAGTCCAGTCGCCCTTCCCTCGACGATGTTTTTGTTTATCCCCTCTCCCTTGTCTCTATCCCTTATCGCATTACCTGCTGTTGAAAACGGCCGCACGCTTGTGGTTTTCTAACGGAGGAGCTACAATGGAAAGCCTCTATGAAGAGAAACTCAGTTCTTTAGGTTCCCTTCTGTCATGAGAAAACCAATCCACCCCGAAACACGTGTTTCGTAGTTCTTTGATGAAAACTGCGGCTTCCACTGATGTTTGTAATTTGTACATAGCCTATATATTTTTATAACAATGGAACTCGCTCAACAATGTATATTTGGAAGTATCAACATTTCGTCTGTACTTTCCTTAGTTATTAACAGAGTGTTAGTAAGTTAAAATTTTCGTTGTTCTGCGTTCAAAATTACGCTTTCCACTGTTGTCTTAATCTTTTATCTTTGGCTAACAATAGAGGTCTCTCAACAATGCATTTTTGGGAGTACGAAAATTTCGCCCGTACCTTTCCCCAGGTAATGGTGCAGTTCTCAATTGCTGAAAATTTTGTAGTTCTACGTTATCAAAATTACGCTTTCCGTTGATGTTCGAAATTTGTCTTTTTGCCAACAGTGGAGGCCTCGCAACAATGTACGATGGAGAAAATAAAAAAAAAATTGCCCGTATGTTGCCCTAGCTATTGGTATAATGATTCTAAGTGCAAAGTTTCGTAGTTCTTAGATGAAAACTACATCTTCTATTGATGTTTGAAATTTGTACATAGTAGATATGTGAGAATTCATTGTCATCTAGCGTCAGAGATTCACACTATTTCCAAGGAAAAAGGAACCTTAACTACTTTCTTCCTTTCTTCTTTCGTTGAGTTAAATTGACTTTAGAAGGAAGTATGAGGGATTATTAACAGGTGATATATTTTAGATACCTTTCACGTTATAAATTAATAATTAACATCACCCAGGTGGTAGCGCGCCTGACTACAAATCGGGCGGCCCGGGTTCAAATCCCGGCCAGGGCACTGGAAACTTTTCTCGCAGTGTTCCCATGCCTGGCGCTCTGAGGTGCATGAGCCTACTATGAAGTTGAGTACCAGAACGTCCTTTGTATTCCTGGACACCTTGGGTGGTAAAGGTGGTCGAGCGTGGGACTGACCACCCTACCTCAATTCATACCGTAGATGGAGAATATGTGGAGTGCTACCTCTACATCCCCTATGCGCCGTTCATGGCGCGTGCACATAGCACAGGGGATAGCTTTACCTTTTTTATTTCAATATTAGATTACGATTTCACTGAGGAAAAGCATTCGTTATTCTTTTTTTCTCATTGTTATTTCGGTTTATGGCCGATTACTGTTATATGTTTTGTCTTGTTCCTTTTCTTGTTCTTATGCTAGAATAAAAACAGGAAAACACAGTGCATTAACATCTTACAAGCTATTCAATATTCCCCCTTTTTTCTGTACCACAGTATCTAACTAAAAAAGTCAACAGTTATTACATACCTTAGTATCTGAGTTTGAATTGATAATTATAAACCTGTCTTGATCTACAATGATAATATTGTTTCATCTGTTTTTCCTTCTTTTACTTTTATACGTTCCTTACTCAGAAAAAGAACCTAGCAGGTTTGATATGTCAATATATGTATAAAAGTGTGTAGTTTTTAACTCTACACTGACTACAGGAAGGTTAAAATTACGTAAGTAAATCTTAGATAGTAACAGTTTACTGTATTGTGAGGAACATTCATAATGTAGTACTTTTTTCTAACAATAGAGAAGTGTAAAAAATACCTGAAAAGTAAGTATTTTCTGAAATAGAAAACAATTGGCATAACTAATATTTGCTTAACTGCGTAAAAATATATCTTGATAAATCTTTCTAGCTTGCCTTCTTACTAAATTAGTTTTAGACAGTGTTAGTCAGTGAGTAATGGAAATATCATTTCAAGTTGACATTTTTATTACGTTGGGTAAGTATATTGTTGAAGTGAATATGTTTGTATATTGATCTTCAGTCATGAATGGATAAACTTGAGTTGAGGTGTATTCTTTATTGTGCCTTGACAATGTGTTTTCTTTCGCAGGTCAAGCGACAAATTCGAATTCCTTCTATGCATAGACAAAGTACTTCGTCAGACAAGGGTGAAAAATTCCTCTATGTTTTATGATGTGTATCGGACTCTGTTATCTCTTATGACTAGCATTCCTGCTCAGCCGGACAAAGGTAATAATTTTTCTTTCAGTTGTACTGTTCATATTGTGCTATCTATCAGCTTTCCTTTCAATATCTTTTCCGTAGTTGGAAGATGAATTCAGAACCTTAGGAAACCGTTATACAGGTTTACTAATAGATTTTATCAATGCAAGTAAAATTACTTCACGTGAGAGGGTCATGAATAACCATAACGCTTACTTTGAGAACTGTCTTAATCTCTTTGTGAAATTTCGGATTCGCTTCAAATTAAGTCTTAGGGAACAACAAGGTTTAGGAATGATAAAAAAGTTAAACAAGACCATTAAAATTTATTGGGTACGTGCAAAAGTTCTATCCATTTTTGGTGTACATATAGAAGTGCGAGCAACATATAATGAAACTCATCCTTAACTGTGGATAATCACCATTGCAATCAGTGACCTCTTTCCATCTTTCTGGCAGGAGATGAATCCCACGCCGTTGAAAGTCCTTGGGTTTGGAGTCAAAGAAATGTTGTACAGCAATTGTAATAGTCTTCACATCATCAAAGATTTTCCGAGGGAAGGAGTTGTGTAAAACAGAAAGCAGATGGAAGTCTGTAGGGGTCAGGAGAATAGAGCGGGTGGGGTAAACCTTCTAAGCAGAGTCCACCAATCTTTGACGGGACTCCTTGGCAATTGACAAGACCTGGCTGCTTCTATCGCACTGCTGCTCGCAGTCTGTTCAACTATTGACAGTAGAATGTGGGATTAATGGTTTGGTTAGGTTTCAGACCTCTCAGTGAATTATGCTTTGATATTTCACCACACACTTAACATCACCTTCTTGGGATTAAGTTCTGGTTTGGACGTAGATGGAGGCAGTTCAGAAACGCAACACACAGTTCTTCGACGCTTTAAGTTCCGGTACAGAACCCATTTTATCACCCGTGACAGTGCATGTCAAGAAACGGTCATTTTTGTACCGGGAAATCAAGAAAACACAGGTCGCGACGCGCCCCTCCCGTTGCACTCAGCGATCGAACTTTGTGGTGAAACCCAGTGATTCGAGCCGTCTTTTAACTGTTGTCCTATGCACCAGGAATGTTTCCGCTAGTTCTTCTACATTTGGATTCGGGATGTTTCGTATGCCTTGGTCGAGATCCTCTTCGGAAAACACTGATGGACGTCCAGACCCTGGTTGATATTGACAGCTTCTGTCTCCGTCCCTGAATTTTCGAAAGCACCGACGACATGTTCTATCGTCAACTGCGTCTTCACCATACACTTCTGGCTGCTGCCGTATTACTGCCTTTATCAAACTCAAAAGGTAAAGTGTCTGATATGCTCCTTATTGGTCTCCATTTCACCTACACGATACGCAGTGCTTGTCTGCTCGTCCACACTCACGGCCTGTGCCAGTTCTAATGTTTCCCTAATTACGTGGCTATCGATTCACGCACTAACAGGGTCATTTATGTGGTCAGTACTCCGCTAACCTGTGACATGTCAAAACGGGAAGAAGTTTTACACTTATCCAATATTTACCAGTATATTTTCTAGCATCGCTGTTGTCAGTTTGTGAAAAGTAAGGCTGCCCGTACTTAGAGTGTATTTTGGACTTCTCATATTTTTGACAAATTAAACTCATACTTTAGTGAGAAACCGGAATTGCTATTATCGTTTCTGTCATTCTTAATATATTCCTTTAGACGTGTAGAAACGTTAGGTTTAATCATACTTGTCTGGGCGTTCACATTTTACTTTCTAAACGCCAGAGGAGCCATCTGTCTTTGTGTAATAAACCTTGTATACAGTAAAACGTTTTTAGATTTTTTTGCGGTGTAACGGATATAGGTTTTAAGTTGTTTGCAACTAAGCTTTGGATATTTGCATTCTAAGTGATACTTAAACTGTTATTTCATTCAGGAAATTCAGAGTTCTGCTATTTTATTCAGTTTTTTTTTATTGCATAATGTTAGTAAGCCAGTCGGTTGCTTTCCTGCGTTAACTTCTAAGTGTACATTTTGGATAACCATTGCGTAATTGTATTTTATGAAGTCTTACATTTCTTTTTCTTAAAATCTGGTTTTGTACTGCAGTTATCATAGGCCTAAAGAGGAAATTATACTAGAGATCATATTTTGTGCGCCATAGATAGTCAGATTTAACATGATACAAATAACTTCCGAGCTGGGTTTTCTGTAGACTGTGGTGTTAAATTTATTGGGCTGCTTAGATCAAGAATATTTAGAAAACCATTCTACTTATGCTCAACTGTGAATTTTATCTTCGGTGTACTGAATTAAATTTTGGCTCAGGCGGAATCGCGTCTGACTACGAATCGAGCGGCCCGGGTTCAAATCCCCGCCAAAATGCTGGAGATTTTTGTTTAGTTCTCCTATGTCTGGCGCTCTAAAGTCAACTCAGCCTGCTATCAAATTGAGTACCGGTGTCCTCGGCACTCCTGGCCACCTTGATAAATAAGAATGTCGAGCGTGGTACTGACCACCCCATCTCTATGTGCTTAAGGTCGAGAATATGTGAAGTGCTACCTCCACATCTCCATGCACCGTTGACGGCGCGTGCGTATCGTACAGGGAATACCTTTACATTTACTATGGTGCTGGTATGCATGTTAACTAAATTATGGTTTACGGAACTCGCAAGTTCATCGGAGCAGTAACAAACATTCGCCATTGGATTCTATCCTGGGCAGGATCAAGGTAGTTTTCAGCACGAACACCTAGTTTTCTAAGATCCCTTGTAATAGTGTCCTCCCAACGAGTCTTCCAAATAGCCTTTTTCCCTCCGGCTTGCCAACCACAATAGAATATAATTTTTGTTGTTTCCCCATTCGAGCTACATGGTCTGCCCGTCTTAGTCGTCGTGATTGCATTATTCTTAGAACATCGGGCGAATTATACAGTTTGCGAAGTTCACATGTTAAGGAACTTTGAAATGCTTAATGCTTTTGTGTGTGCCCGTTTCAAGGTACAGAATGTTTTCTTTTTTCCAGTTAGACAAATTCTCGTTTTCTATACACTTTCGTCTTCTGAAACATCCGTATAAGCTTTTGTGATGGCTAGCACATTCACGCGAATTCTGAAAACAATAGGCCATAGCATAAACCAAAGTTTTAGCCTGATGTATCGAAAGTAACCGAAAAGTGAGAGTATTGTGTAAAACTTGAAAAAATCTGCAAAATTTCGTTATGAGTTGTGAAATAATGGAATGATGACGCAATTTTAGCCTGATGAGACATACATGGTCTGTCCGGAAAGTAATATCACCAAGTCTACAAGTATAAAAAAAAAAACATTTATTTACATAATAATAAGAATAACAATACTAGTGTTTGGAGTATATAACATGTCGGCCATTAAACGAACACTCATTCGACGGTCTGTTTGCAACACTCATTCGACGGCAGATAGAGCGTGCTGCTACGTACAGTCGCTTCACAATAAAATGTATGACATTACTTTCCAGACAGACCTTGTAAGTGTTCAATAATTTCTTGCCGTTTCATTTTGGATGGCTCGAATGGTTGCTGTTACTCCTACAACAAAATCCTGGATGACTGAAATCTGATTGTTAAAATTACTTTTAATACGTTGAACTTTTTCTTTTAGAATATCATAATAGGCTTCTAATTTTGTTACTGTTTTCTCGATATGCTTTTGGTTATACAGATTATAGAAAGTTAAACCGATAGCTACTGGGTTAAATAAAAATAACAATAAACTACGTTTAGTTTGAGTCGGTTTACACATTAACACATCTGGATTGATTTTGTAAGGACATGGCATGAGGGATTCTAACTCACTTTTGAAGACTGAAACTAAGTGCTTGTACCTGTCCAAAAAATATTTCAATACATCACACTTTGTTTGTGGCATAAGGTCGTTTTTAAGATCGAGATGCAAAAATAGGGAATGAATAATCTATGATTTGTCAAGACTGCAACTTCATATCTATGCAAGGTGGTGCCTGTTGCTAAACTTATCGAACTTTCCTCACCTATTTCTTGCGGTAATGTTCGTGATTGTGCAACCAACAATGTATAACGGGTCATATAGTGAAGTTTCTTCTACTATAGATTCCGCGGTCATATTCGTATATATTTATTTGGTTTTGCCTGCCTAAGCCTTACTGATTGACAGAATTATTTTTAAAAAATCCCTTTCGGTAGGCCTACAGGCTGAGGTAGATTTCGAAGTTTCGCTGGGAGCCGGGGCTCGCCCCCCAACTTCAGTGCTTTGAGAGGATGCGCCTCCTTTATCTTAACCAAAATCTCCCTGTAGCACTACACCACCACGGAGTACATCTTCACCCTCCAACGGTTGGCTGCGCCCCCAAAGGGAAGATTTGCCCCCTTTATTGTAACCTACTCTTGGTCATACACCTTCATTGAAAATTTCGTTTCTCTACCTTCAATGATTTGGAAATTGGGTTTTTGGGGCGGCTATTTTGGATCCAAGTTGACGACTTTTTGAAAGTTTTCTTATTTTGTCGTGACCTACTTGTGATAATACAACTTCAAGTAAAATTTCATTTATCCAGCTCAAACAGTGTGCAAAATAGGATTTTGGGCGGTCATTTTGGATCCAAGATGGCGACTTTTCCCAAATGTTGT
>JAGDQP010000865.1:0-48697 GCA_022664845.1 Lepisma saccharinum
TTATTCACAGCAGCTCCCCAATTGTTTTCACGATGCTGGGTCAACACCGAAATATTTGAGCCCCACCGGGAATCGAACCCGGGACCGCTCGCACTGAAGTCGAGCGCGCTACCGACTAGGCTACGCAGGAGCTCATATATATATATATATATATATATATATATATGCTCGCCCCGTTGGTGTAGTGGTAGTGGTTAGCGTTGTAGACTACGGATTGAGGGGTCCCGGGTTCGATTCCCGGAGTGTGGGTCTGGAACGGTGCCTACCCAGCATCGTGATGCAATTGGGGAGTTGCTATGAATTTAAAAAAGTGGCAATCACAGTGAAAGCTTCGGCTCTCCTCTCCCAATCCGTCTGGTCAGCGTGGAAGCAGTAGACTAACTCCTCCCTCCGGGGAGAGGTCTCATCCAGTATTTGATCGAATAGGGCTGTGATTTATTATATGTAAACATTGTATTGAGGACAGGAAGTATATCTAAGCTATCATCTTCATGAGAAGCTGATAGAATTATCATGACATGAATCCTTGCAGCCGCCATTCGGTGGTGAAGAGATGGACAAATTTTGGCTGAAGCATTAAAAATGAATAAATTTGCAACTTCTTACTTGGTGAACCTGGTTTCTTTTCTATGGTGAATATTAAAACAAAGGCCAGAAACCATTTGTCACGAAAAAAAATGACTTGATAATGTGTGTCATGAAAATAGTATAGGACATTTTGAAACTGGTTATGTGAAAACAGGCTCAGATTTCGCACTAATCTTAAGCTTGTGCAATCTTTAGTAACGTTTTAATCCTTTTTGCCTTTTGAATTTTGAGTAATATATGCTTTTCATTTCAAATATGACAGCTGACTTGTTTTATTTGATAAATTATCCAAAAGTACTCAACAAATTACAGTAGTAATTATGAAAAAAGAAAACAAAATAAAATACCTTCTTTGAAATTTATTAGTTTTAACCTACAAAAAAAAAAAAATAGTTATTTTTATTTCAGATCGCCTCGCGACACCCTTGAACACAACTATGCTTTATATTATAGCGATATTATGGTGGGTTTATATCGTTTCATTAAAATACAACCAGGGTACTTGAAAACGCGCGAAGGGAGGCACGACAAATAGCAATGTAACCCTAAAAGAGAATAAGCACACGCAGAACCTAAGCAGGATTTTCGATAAGGATAAGGTATGAGCGGTAACAGCACTTTGGCTTACGTCTGCTCGAAAAGAATTTTCAATGCGAATCTAGTGCGCCATCTATCGAGTAAATACGGTATATTGCGATTAAGTGAAACAATATGAGGATGGATAGTTGCTTGCTTTACAATTAGTTTAATCTTCTGTTAACAGGAAGGATACGTAAAATTTGCTGTAGACATGTAGACTTATTCATAAAATAATTCATTAACTAATTCTCACAAATCAGGGTCCTTTATTTTCTTGTCTCCATTTTATTACTTGAGTTTACTGCCTCTGTAGGAAAATATCATCTGCAAATCTAATTTATTTTTCTTCTTCCAAATGTAACCCCCTCCGCTGTTTAAATTTAATTTATGTTTCTGTGTGTTGAACGACATCTAGGGTCCTTCATAAAAACTGAGAGAGGACGTTCCTCGATAAGCACACTTCTGCGACAGGGATGCGCGTGATGGCCAGAGTCCTTACCCACATACCTCAGGGCATTCTAGGGTTATCTCATTTAATTCCCTAATGCGCGTGGAATGACCTAGAACCTTTTGGGATAAAATACGGATACGCTTCTACTGATATTCAAACGATATTGTAAGTTAAAGTTTCTGAAATATCTTGGACTATACCGGCAGAACACATACTTGTAGAATATTCTTGCAATATCGCCAGAAATATGTTCAGCATATGCATTCATACTGGTCAAGTATTCGTAGAATGTTCAAGTATATACTACGAATATCCAAGAATATTCTACGATCATTCCAATTCCTCACATGGATATCAATAGACGATATCTATAAGATATATCTTTCTTTTATGGAACATTTTCGGGGTGGATGTATTTTTGATCTCTTGAAGGACTATGAAGAATGGATTCCGTATTATTACTAGTCCTTGAGAATACTTCCGAGGCTGTATAATTCCTTGCTGAACCCTAAAAGAAACACTGATAGATACCAACTAGACATTTGCCTGCTTAAGGAAATTCTTTGAAACTTCAACCAAGATGTCAACCTCACCCTGTTGTCAATTCGAAGAAATGACAAATTTGTGTATGGCCTCGGAGTGCCTGACAGGTTAGCGCACTCACTTTCTGTGCGCGTGGTCATGTGTACAACTCCCGCCGGAGTCTATTAAACTGAGTGGTTTGGAGCCCGATTTACCAAAAAACTGTAGGTCACATCCTTAGAAACTCTCAGCTCGTTTAAGACGTTAATAACAATTAAATCAAGCAAATCTGCGTGCCTTCCTGTTGCCAATCTCAGGGCCGCTACCATAATCACCAGGACCACGGAATGGGGCTGCTCTACGAATATTTAATGGTCTACGTGATTGTTTAGGTACAAAAGAAAAGAAAGGAAAATAAAAAAGAATTTGAATTCTCACTGTTAAGTTTCTTCAACGTTGTGCACAGACTAAAATGTAAAAGACATACGACTACATTTACTATCAAAAGAACAACGTCTCAGCACATAATAGTTGGCAACACTGCATGAGAAGAGACTAGATCGTACTTCTACAACTTTTAGGGCTAGTGAAGGACTGCAAAAACTTTTGATCATTACTATTTTAAAGAGCCGGGAAGAAGAAAGACAAAGGGCGAAGAAAAATAAAGAATTTCTTTTTTTTAGAAAAGACATACCACCTAAAAGTTTTCTTCAACTATACAGCCAGATGACGCTATATCACTCCACTATAAAGCACGGTTTTTTTGTACCTCCCTCTGTCCTCTTCATTCAGGGACTTCTCTCATTAAGCATTCATACGCCCAAAAAAGTAGACGCGAGAAAAAAAAAGAATAATGAAAATGCAAGGAGAGAAAAGAATGGTCTCTATGAAGAAGACAGGGGAAAGCGCGGGAGGAAACATACAGAAAGAACATCGTGAAAGGATGAGATATCCCTTATTGTTCTACGTCAGGGGGTGTTCTTCCCCTCCCCCTCTTCTTTATCATTCATAGGTGTAATTACTGGAACGGCATAGACTGTGGAAAGAGTTCTTCTTTTGTTTTAAGGGAGGTGATTAAAAGAAAGAGAATGAAGAAGGGATGCTTTTGACAAAAGCAGAGATTCCTCCCCCTTTACGATCTCTTTTCCGAAAGCCATCATACGTCGATATAAGCCAAGTTAAGAAGATCAATGTGCATGTTAAAACGCAGATACCTTTTCGAGAGAGTAATTGAACCAAGCATTATGAATCTAAAGCACCTGGAAAGGACTTGAAGTTAGTAATTTTCTTATACACGGCTGGACTGAAACTAATATTCATCCTGAAGAGAGAGAAAATTGCAGCGTTGTAGTGAGTGATGCATACATATACAGTATGTCCGTGAATTCTTGTTCTTTTTTCAGCGAGCAAGGGAACATGACTGGCGGAAAACGCATTAACAAAATAAATCTGAAAAGTTTCCCTTTGGAATGTGAGGCAGCAGGAAAATATTGGAGGATAGAAGTGCTGCATGGCTAAGTAAGTAGAACGCTAACACACCACAATGCTCCTTACATTCTTAATTGCGTATAGTAGAACTGAAGCACCATTTTGCTCAGTAATCGTCAACTCAATGCCCAGTGAACTGTATGATTCGCTAAATTTTAATGAAAACACAGGTGGAAGTTTTGAAGGTTTGTCTTTTATTTCCTGTCTGTTTCGTTTCGACGGTACGGTCGTTGCAAACCCTCATTTTGCGGACATTCTGTATATAAGCACGTCTAGTTTCCACTAAGTAGCTTACGAAAGATGTCTAGCATCACTATTGTATACCAAATATCCAGGTTGGCAACACTGTCAAAACAAATAGACCAAGTGATCTATAACCTGATATAAATTGACTTACACTAGCGTACTGCATTTACAGTATACTATCTCTGATTTATTGGACAATTTCAATTTGATTTACCATTGTAAGGGGGGGGGGGGAGTGGACTCGAGGTTGAAAATCCTGTGTCTCGGTTACAAGCAGCGCTTTAGTGCAGTGTGAAGCCAGGACCCGGGATTTTTCTACTTCGAGTACCGCTCGTTGCACCAATCCAGTGACCTTTGGCGATTCGGTTCCAGCTTTACGTCACAATTCACAGTACATTTTCAACAGCGAGCGTGTATGTTAGAAGTACCCTTTCCAAATCTTTTGTGTAGAGCTGTATCAGTGGTATAGGCGTAGGCTAGGCGTAGGCTACCTGAGTGGGAAAACAGGGTTCGATCCTCGTAAAATCAACTTTTTAGTTGTTCTTTGAAAAATACATTCTTAAAAAATGGTGATATCTGTCACAAACAATTCTCCCTTGTAGTTACTTATTAAAGCACGTTTAACATTTGAGCGTGCTTTGCAATTATATATGTTTCACGGACATGTAATGCCAAGAAATCGAAGGCGGGTTAGTAGTCAGGTTCGATTTATTTCCTTTTATCAGGGATGCAAAGACGAGAAACATCACAAGAATCACTCTCGTCACTTCATTTACAGCCTTACGTTTAAAATCACCCTGTATATACGAGAAATACAGAGTCTTCTTGATAAGCACCAAGCATCCTGTTCACTATTTTCTTTTCCCTATCGGTATTCTCGCCTATAATACGAAATAAAAAAAAAATGTCACCCGAAACTGACAGTTATGAAATCTGTCATAACCCACATTCACTTAAACCATCACACACATACACACACACACCGCGAAAACTCAAGTTATTTATGAAGATGTCAAATTCACAAGCTTCTTCTCAAAATACACCTGTCATAAACCACTTCACTTCAATTTTTTTCTTAGTTCAAAATCTGAAATGTTAAACCCACCTCCGCGATTCCTTAACCCTGTTTCTGGCATCATCTTCTCGCTCCGAATGTCAATCTTCTTTCTCTCCTGTGCTAGTCCTTAAATTCTTGAAACTCTTGCCTATCCTTTTCACGTCGTTGCTACGATTCAAAACAGAGAGAGAGGTGAAAAGGGTTTCAGGTCACGGATGGTTAAAACTCAATTTAACGTGGGTACAACCGAGATAGCAGAAAACGCAGCTTCAGTCTCTTTTTTTTTTCCTTTTTCTTTTTGATCAAGCATGTGAAATACATAATATACTATGCAGAACACGAAATCAGGAAACTGGTAAGGAAGTAACCTTGTTTGATTTTTTCCCCCTTTCTTGTACTGTACAGCCAGCCACATATATAAATTATTGGCTGTCAATAAGAGTTACTCTTGAAAAAAAGTCCCATGTGTTTGTGGTGCTGTGATTCTAAACCGGTGTTCCGCACAGGCTCTACAGATGTGCCGTTGGAGTTAAGAATGGCGATTAATACGAGGGAGAGCAAGTAAATGTGTTATAAATGGCTGTAAAAAAAAATGAAATATGTTGCAATCGGTTTGCACACAACCAGTATCTATGTTGACACACTCATCGCAGAGATGTATAACGCCCCAATATCTACTGCATAAAAAGTATTTCGGTTGCTGCCGCGTTCACATACGAAGCACCCTTTCAACGTCTCTAGCATCCGCGAAATGTTCATCGCAAAGGTGAGCTCTGAGCGGACCAAACAAACGGTGGTGCTGCTCACTGGTTCACATGTCAGTCCGAAGCATGAGTGTACTGCTACCTGGTTAATTTCTTAACCTGTTCTGTTACCGAAATAGGAACATTAGAAAACGGGATTGCAGCATATTCCATGATAACCGTTTTATAAGTTGGGATCCCCGTGAAACTAGACGAGGTACTCTCATGAGATTGTTGTCGTTCAACTCGTCTCACCATGCCCAATAAAATCTTTGTCAGAAAAATTCCAGGACTGACCTTGTAAAACAATAATGTATTCAACTCAACAACTATTTGTCCTGTCAAGGTAGTTTCCTTCTGTTATCTATATACAGCTGCCAGCGTTTCTGGAGGCAGTGTTTCTTTTAGGAAAAGTGTTCTGGGGGAGTATTTTACATCTTTAGAGGGAGTAAAAGAAGAGAGAGGGAGTAATTCTAGTAGAACAATGAACAAACCCTTGTTTTTACAAATTTTTATATTTTTAATTGGGGATGATCGACTCCCCAGTAAGCTAGGCGACGTCGGTGGGCGGGTGCTGGACGGTGTTACACCCATATGCTGACAAGTCAGGGGACCGACAGCGGTCCGAAAAATGGCCCGATGACCAAACGACACTTATGGGTCGCGTCGACCTTCCCCCAACCTTTTCCCAACTAGTAGTTGGGTCATTCCGCTGTCGGGTCGACATTTGGCTTGCAGGGTCAGTCTGGGGGTAAAACCCAGTTTCCCGGTCACCCTATGAAAGAAACACTGTCTGGATGTCTCGGAAGCTGGAAGGAAAAGTATCTTCTGGGACACTTCTCAGCATACAGCCTTTTGGATTAGTGGGCACTTTACTTCGTTTGAGGGTCATATTTTTTAACACCAACTTTAAGCTTCAGCAGTAATATTGAGCACAAATGTGATATCATTTCTGGCCTTTTCCAACAGTTCGATAGCAATTGTCAGCATGAGAGGGACGATTATTGCATTAAGCTTCTGTTTTGTGCCATTCAAACACACGGCCTCTTGATAATGCCTCGTCGCCTGAGTCATTAGCAAACACTTTCTATAAAGGAAATATTGTGTAGTATTTGTTTTTCTATGTTTTCATATAGTTTGCTTAAAAATAGAAGGCTCGTGGTATATTCATAGCCTATACATTAGTTTGTATAACATAAACGTTAAATCCTTTAATGACTCGAGCATTCTCTACTGGACAGATGAACGTTCATCTTTATTTAAAAAATAATAATCCTATCGGAAAACAGCACCCCCCCCCCTCCCCCCCAAAAAAAACACTTTACGGATACAGCTCAGCTACATTTCTTTATTTGGAATGAACGTTGTGGGGTTCTAAGTTTTCTGTTGCATATAAAAGCTAAAATCTAAATATTACTCCGTTATTTTGTTTAGAAATTTTTCGTAGGTCTACCTGTCAGACTGTGAAGTAAGCTGATGAATGATGTTGCATCAATTTGAGTCAAGATGGCGCTTGAGTGAAAATATTTCCTTCACCTATTTTAAATTTTGTTTCTTCATAACTCCTGTAAGATATGACTTCATTATTTATTGCTTTATTATATCAGTTTGGTAACGAATTTAACTTCTTCTTTCAAGAGCTATCAGCCATTTTGTTTTCAAACAAAATGTGAACACGCCATTTAGATTTGAAATAAGTAATTGCTTTTACATTGCACTCCAGATTCAAGGGTTGGATGAGATGAAGATAAATTGAAAGACTTAAGTTATGACACTGACAATGAGTTTAAATAGGAAGGTGTACGTAGAAAGAACTTTCTCAAATAAGTGCAAGCTACTTTATTCTGAAACGTTTCTCTATTTGGGTTATGAACCTCCACATTTTCGGTTGTAACGTTCAATGCAATTAGTTGTGCTGTTATATCATTTCATGTAATGTATTGCTCTCCTGATGTATAGACGAAGTACGAGTGCACCAGATGCATATGCATATAAGTAACTACATACAGCATAAATGTATACACTGCCGGTAAATCTCATATATATTTGTTCCATTTGAGCAATCGTATATCCAAATAATTTACACAATATTATCAGTAGTACAAATCTTAAGGAAAACACCAAACATATATGCATCTTATACGTATCAAACATGGCTGGAAGTGTTTACATCATAGAGTTAGGAATATAAATAGAGGGAACATTAGGCTGTTTTGTTGGAGGAATGAAGCCAAGAGACGAGGCATTTCGGCCATCTTGTATGGCCCCATATTCAGAGACCCTCTTTTCCGAGTAGTGCCTCTCTCAGATGCACTCATCCTCTATGGAAAAAAGCAATCCTCACAGTACTCGGTATAGAGGGACTCTAATGGAGCCACACAAGATGGCTGCCGATGAACCGAATTTGGCTTCATGTGACGTCATGTATGTTCTCTCTATTTTCTTTCTAACTCTATGGTTTACATTAACAACAGCCAGAAACAATAAAAGATCGAATCAATATTTACTTTTCTTTTAAAAGTATTAAAAAAAATGTTTTAACGCTCTTGGATACTAACCCCAAGCACATTGGTAGTTAGTTGGTACTTGGTTGGGGTTCATCGAATAGCCCAACAAAAATACGAGTAAAATATATTATTATTATTTTTAAAAAAAACGAATGTAAAATTATCCAAGGTAAAGATTTAATTTCAACTTTATATGAGTACAAATATTTTATTCTATCGTATTAAAGGTTCTTTCATTGTTTTGCCTTAATAGCTTTATAAGGTGCTTATGAACTGTTGATACGTAACAATCTTTAACGAAACGAAACTGTGTTATAACTGCGGAAAATAGGGGATTAAAATCATAAACTTATTAATACATTGAACATGGAAGGAAAATATGAGGTTATGGCGCATTTTACAAGCTCTATCTTGAAACTAATGCCTTTTTCTTAATAATTTCTTTACTTCTTTAACGTAAAAATTTTCTTTCTGCTGCAAATGTACGTTAACGTTTTGTAAAAGAGCCAAACCTATTCAAATTACCGTCAGTGACTTTTTTCATCGTCTGCGCCATCTTTTAAACCTTTTCCTGAGAACTGTTTGCTAAAATTTCTCTGCATAATTATATCCCGTTACCCACGATTTTACAACAATTTTAACTTCTACATTGTCATAATTCCTTCCACGACGGCTGTTTTCCAGACGAAAAATGTTAAAAGTCAGAAGGTGCCAAATCAGGGATGTAGGAAGGATGTGGCATTACAGTCAATCTTGTTTTAACAATAGTCTGTTCATTTTCCATCGAGGTGTTAAAGGACACTTTGTCGTGCTTTAATGCAACACCAACATCATTAATTAAGTTCAAATTTTGCGATACCTCAAGTAGTATTTTCACGGTACAACGACGATACTAAACTATATCACATAGCTCCTGGATCACACGATGCTCAACTTGAATCAGGTCATATGCTTTCCTTGGTTCAAATCGACAACTACACTGTTAAAAATGACTTTCTCAGAAATGAATAAATTTTCCTACTAAAAAAAAAATCGAGTAAATTTTACTTGAAAGTGAGAAACTTAAAATTAAAATTTGAGAATGGTAATTCTCAAATACGAGCTAAGGCATACTTTTCAAATTTGAGCTGATGCAGTTATTCAAACTGTGTGTCTCTGGAAAGGTAATATTACAATCCTGCGAGACAATTAAATGAAATCTGTAGACATAGTTTATTATCTGGCGAGCGTTGTAAAAGAATATCGTAAACAAGTGCAATGATCTCTAACATACAACAAAAACTAAATTCTCTGTCGGACAGTCCAATCTGTATCGCTGCGACTGCGTGTGATATTCATACGCGGGAGTGATCGCGGAAAAAATGAAACATATTGTCGGGATTTAAGTTTAACTCTTCTGCTTCCTAAGGTTTATTTCTCGTAAGATTATAAAGTTTGTTTACCTGTTGTGGTAGTAATAAACTCCTAATAAAGGTGAATGAATTTCGTAACATTCTGTCGCCTGTTGCATTTCCCGCTTTGTCAATATTTGTTTCCCAATTTTTATGGTGCAAAGTTGAAGCAAGTAACTGCTTTGTATTATGCTAAATTGTTGTATTTTGTGTTGTATTATTGGCACATGATTTAAATATGTTAATTAATGATTCGTTACGTAGATTAAAACGATAGCACAAATACACTGGAGTATCGTAAAATCATAGGTACCTCAGATGGATATGCACAGCAGAAATGTAAATTATGTATGCAGGATGCAGCCTGTACACATATAAACTGTGACAATGGATAAAGACTTGCAACACATTAGCTGAGACCAACCATCCTACCAAGTATTGGAAGCGCTTTAATTCACTAACCGGTAAATACAGTAAATCATCCTACCCACTCATCCAAGAAGAACTCGCCCTTCACTCTGACGAAGACAAAGCTAACGCATTCGCTAATTACCTACAAACCATCTTTACTCCACAAATCCCATTCAATCTATGCCAACGACATCCTTCTGACCGTCTTAATTTATCATCACCTCATCACCATCTTCCAGAACACCCACTTACTGCACCTATCACCACCGATGAAATCATCCAAGCCATCGCCCGCAAACGCAATACCGCTCCTGGAATAGACCAAATAACCTACCGTCATCTCAAGGAAGTTCCCATTAACTTAATCCATCTCCTCACCACAATATTTACCTTCATCCTCCGCACTGGATATATCCCACCCGAATGGAAAACATCTAAAACACTTATGTTTCCCAAACTTCAAAAACCACCGCATGAAGTCTCCTAATACCGCCCTATACAACTAACATCTACCTTCAGTAAAACTCTAAAGAAAATCTTGGTTAAACGACTCCACACTCACCTAGATCATTACAATCTTCTTCTCCTCCATCAAGCTGGATTCCGTCCATCATTCAGTATAAACGATCAACTTCTCAGACTTACAAATATGATCATCAACCATTACAACACATCACAACCCTCCTGTTTAATCCTTTTCGACCTAGAAAAAGCTTTCGATCGCGTTTGGCACCAGGCTCTTATCTACAAACTCCAAACTTTCAGACTTCCTGTCACATACCTACGATTTATTTTCCACTTCCTTACCAACCGTTTAGCTTACATCAACATTAGCTATGCTATCTCTTACCCTATCTTTCTACACTGCGGAGTACCACAAGGTTCCTCCCTATCCCCACTTTTATACCTACTTTTTGTCGCAGATTTTCCACCCTTACCACCCAACATCCATGCAACATATCAATCGCACACTCACCGAGGCCATCAACACTTTCACCACATGGTGCAGTAAGTGGGGGCTCACCATAAATTCTCGCAAGACTCAAGCCATTGTCTTCATCCCACCTAGACGCAGATCAAGAGTTGGAAGAAATCCCAATCGATTAAATATTCAAGTCTCACATGAGCCCGTTATTCCATCTAAACAAGTAACATACCTAGGCATAATCTTCGACCACCATCTCACATGGCGACCTCATTTACAGAAAATCATTTCAAATGCAACCAATCGCTTAAATCTTCAGAAACGTCTCCTAGGTACCACCTGGGGTCTAAAGCCAACTACTATCATCAACACGTATAAAGCTTTCCTCCGCCCAGTCCTTACCTATGGGTTCCCTGCATGGATTTCAACAGACGTCAAATTCTATAAGAAACTTCAAATTCTTGAAAGACATGCTCTCAGAATTGCATACCGGGTAAAACTCCCTAGTCCTACTCATGAACTATATGAACGAATTACATTCCCCCATCTGCTACTCCATCTAGAGAAACTACGGACTAAATACATCACACGCAGATATGAAGAAAACCATCTACTCCTGCATGACATTATTCAGAATCACGAGACTCATCCTATTCGAACTACATACGTCCAACCACCACTTTCCCTCTTATTCACTCTATACCATTACACATTACCACCCAATCATCCTGACTTTGCATATCTATCAGCTTTTCATCTACCAGACATGCCTCACCACGTAGCACCCTCAAATGTTGCACAGTAATCATCAGTGTACTAACAGGGCCTCACCTGTCTCCATCTATGTTCAGAGAAGCCCCTGAACAAGAAGATTCACAAGCATCTGTCCTTAGTGTCATCACCGTGTTGTGGCGTCTAACTGCACCTCACTCACATTTCTCATAAGCAAAGTCCCACGACACCCAAGTTCTTGATTATGAGCAAAAGCTCATAATGTCCAATATTAAGTCTAAAGATGAGTAAATAAAGAGTTAATAAAGATGAAAATAATAAACAAATAAACCAATAATTTAAAATCCCATAGCCCACCTTACATTCCCTATAATCCCATCATATCAAAACTTCCCTTAACAAATAGAGGGTGTAGCCCTTTGGGAGAGGCTAGCAACACGCTAGCAAAAAATAAAAATAAAATTTAAAAAAATGCAGCCTGTACATTATCCTCTGTTCAATAAATATTTTTACCTTTGCCGCCTGCGTTTATCTTTAGACGTAGTAGAGGGCTTTTCTGTGGTTGCGGAAAGGAGCTGAGAAATACTGGTGCGATCACGGATAAGGTTCTCTGCTATTTGTTAGAGGTGTAGTCCCACTACAGGTTATACTTGGGACAATTTTACCTCATGTTTGAGACTTTTTTTTTCATTATCCGAGAAATATTTTCTAATTTTTTGAGCACCATCACGTGTTCAAAATTGAGCAAAATTTAGTCGGAGCCAGATTGAGCCCAAAATTTTCTCAAATCCTAGAGTTTTTTTTCGTTTTTGAATAAACCTTTTTAACAGTGTAAGTATTGTTAATGTCCTCCAACTAAGTTTTTTATCGTCAACTGAGATTTTCGACTTCCCGAAATTTTAAAATCAATTTTCGGTTACTGCGGGTCTCCATACACTGTTACAGACTTCTGGTGCCTGACACCTCATTTTTTACAAGAGTTCGTTTACAATTTACTTACTCACCCACTCATTCTTTCTTTCTCTCTCTCTCTCTCTTATTTTATTTTATTTATTTATTTACTTACTTATTACTAACATCCATTTTATATCTTTTTTTGACTTGAAACCAAAATTGTGAGGCCATTACTGATATATCATTAGCCATTGACGCCCTTTTTACAAAATCATTTCATATATAACTTCACACAAATCCGGTTAAAACCACACGAGTTATTAGGAAGGTATTAGATGTCACCGAAATGAGAATGCTACGCTGGATGTGTGAGACAACAAGAAGATACAGTGAGATATGTGAGAGTAAGAAGTACAACCAAAGTTGTAGAGATATCTAAGAAGATACAAGACTGCAGTGGTATGGACATGAGAACAAATGACTATGTAGTCAGAAGAGTGATGGCAATGGAAATGGAGGGCGAGAGAGGTAGATGGAGGCCAAGGACGAAATGGATGGATAGGGTTATGAATGATTTAGGGGGAAAGATCTGTTAGGGGAAGAAGTTCAGGATAGGTCTTTGTGGAGAAGACTTATCAGAAACATTGACCGCACGTAGGTGGAAAAGACGGAGAGAAAAAAAAGAAGAAGATTACGATGAGGATCACCTTTGTAGTACAAATAATATTTCATACGTAGAGAAAGTTAACATAATTTTATATCAACACTCGAAAAATGATTCCTATTATCGTAATAATTTACATTTTTCATCTGCCCATGGAATCCTACAAACGTAATAATAAACACAATCTCTACGTATCAGTTTTTCTCTTAATATGAAGTCCATATTTTTGTTTGCTTTTCATATTAATGCAATTTGCATTCTGTTAGATATGGTTAAAAAATTTCTGACGTAGTAAGTTTTACGATAATTTTGAAAAGAAAAAAATGTAAATGTTACGTTAGATCCTTAAGACGTATTCCATAGAATCGAATTAATGGTGGACTACATCTATGCCATTCAACTAAAGTTGAAATATCCATTCAAAAGCACCAATAAACTTAGATATGTTTCATTTTCGCTTGAAGAATTATTTACGTTCTAAACGGACTGCTGAGTTTCTAAGGATGGGACCTATAGTTTTTTTTGGTAAAGTAGGCCACTCCGTTCAATTTACCCACACTGTTATTTTTTTTCGACCAGTTGCTCACGTTCCACTGACCATTGAACCTAGTTAGTTGCCTGACTTTTTTCCAGGGAACTGGCCTATTTTTTATACCAGGGCAGGTGGGAATTGTGCCCGTGACCGCGCGCACACAAAGCGAGCACGCAACCTCTCGCCCATTCCACAGCTCTAGTTACGTTTCGCAGTTAGCTGGATAATTATTGTCACTGGATTTTAAGTGTGTCCAGAAAGCTATAAAAATTTCGATACCTCATGTTGCAGTAAACTCAATGGAAGAGGAGGGACAGGGAGATGAAATTTAAGTGGTCGTTCTTTAATCTATGTACACTCGATTTATAAAAACAGGACCATGAAGAAAATTTCAAAGAAAGAAATTTTGTACAACTTTCAACCAATATTACGTGACAGAGCAGAACACGCGAATCGCTTATTATAACTAGATATCAGGAATTCCGCCAGAATTTTCAGTTTGGAGGGATATGAAGTCAAAATTAGAAGGGTGTAAGTGGAGTTTTGGACAGTTTCTGTTGACTTTTTGACCGTAAAAATGTAAAGTTCGGGGGAGCTCTCGAGAATTTTGGGGGTGAAACCCCCACGGGGGCATAGCGGAATCACCTTTAGGTAGGTATATATAAGAGTGTGTGTAATATGATGGTTATGTCGGCATGAGCCTTAGGTACCTAAAGGTTATAAAAATTATATGAGTTGAGGTATAGCCACATTGTACAAGTTTTGGAGCTTAAAAAAGAATTTCAATAAGCGAATTTCTATGAACTGAAGTGTATTTCCTTCCTTCTGCAAAAGTATATTAGACAGTTCAACTACAACATATAGTGCCATTAATTACAAATCGACTCTACACAAAATACACTCACGAATTGATTTTACAAATAAATTTTAAATAATATAGATAATTTTCACGTAAGAATAACTATTTCGTAAATGAGAACTGCAATTTCTGTTTTATAATATGTGTTTTTCAAATGTACTATCAGAATATGTACAAAATTGTAGTGGAAAATGTGAATATGATTTTTGTGTGAAGACATCGAACACTTTGTTAACATTCATGTCCCATTACTTTCATCTGTCATTTATATTTGTATTACTGCCATCTATCATCTTATAATAAGAGCTAATTTAATAACAGATTTAATTTTTACATCTGTTTCATATTACGCCTTACTTTATTTTTATTTATTTCTAGAAAATTAAATTGATTTAAATAATCGATATTACTATTTTTATTTAAAAAAAATACTTAAATTGTAATTTACGCCACTTTGACACAAACTAAATCAACCTTGGCTTAAGCTTCACAACTTTTCTGTCTTCGTATAACCGAAATGGTAGGTATGTATCCCGAACTACGAAACTGTCAGGCAGGTTGCATAAGGAGCTAGGATACGTTGGTTCTAAATTTTTGGAGCAGTTAAGCTGGACAAATGAGGAAGTCAATCACAGTTTGGTGAAGACTCGTCAAACGTTGTGGATTTGTTTACCTGACATACCTGTAGATACATACAGACAGAACGACAGACAGAACTCTGGCTTTATTTATAAGCGAAGATGATTATTGTTTACTTGCATATTTTATAGTCAACCGCGAAGTTTACAATAAAAGTCTTCAAATAGGGACGAAGCAGGTGAAAATATTAACAAATAGTGGGCTTACTTGAAACACTATTTACTTGACACTACAGAAGAGGTGACAGGGTTTCGATGACTCAGTGGTAGAGCGCTCACCTCTGGTGCTTGGGGTCCCCCGTTTCCTCCCACTTTCTTCATTTCATCAATTTTCCCATCTATACGACCTGAGCCAAAGTTGAATCCAGCCCTTAAATAACATTCAAATTGAAGAGGTGACAGGATATGGTGAAGAGAAAAGAAATGTGCCACCGCCCCGGGTCCCAAGTGTCGAAGGGGCCCCCAACACACAGTGGGACGAAATCGAAAAGCTGGGATTTCAAAATTCAAATTAAAAAAAAAATAAACCCGAGAACAATCTCATGTTGAAGTTAAATAGTCACTAAACTACTTCGTTTGTAATCCTGAAACGTTCATGTACGCTCAAAGTTACCAAGTTTTCCAACATGTTTGCAATTTGTTTATGCACAACTGCTGTCTGCAGCTGCCATTGAGGCAAATAACTTATGTAAAATATGGTAGGTTTCTAGTTCAACTACAGTGCTGAGCTGTAATGTAGTTGAGAACTGTATCCTAACATTTTTTGTAACATATATACATCGAAATACTAACGTTAAATTTTTGATAACTTTCTCCAATTTCATTGAGATGCAAAAAAAAAAAAAAAAAGAAAGAAAGGAAAAAAAAGCCAAGTGATGTCAAGCTCTGATTTTTTGTTAAGATAAATTTTAAGATAAATACTTTCAGAGTGTCCAAGCTTTAGCATCCACTAGCTGCAACCTTCTGCGTAAAACTTCCCGACACGCGAGAAAAGGCATTGCGAGCGTAAATACTTTGTGATGATGCGTATAGAATCTGCATCTTTTATTAATGAAAGATAGCGGATAAGTAAAGGACTGGTTAACAGTAGTAACGAAGTAGTGGAATGGGGTGGAGTGGGAGTGGGTGTGCACGAGTGATAGATTACATTCATTAGAAACATGGGGTAGGAATGGAACCCACGCTCTGACTTTTAAGGTGCTAAAGATGAAATCGTTTCTTCCATGAGTTCTTACATTCAAAAGGGATCTTTCACAAGGATCGATTACAATTGCACTCCTGATTATCCCTGAAATCTCGTGAACAAGTTGGAAAATTTTCTAGGATTTACTAATGCGTAACGTGTCTGTAATTTTATGACAAATGTACTAATGATGTACTTTCCTAGTCGTATGCAGACAGATTACCTGAAATATTAGTACAGAAGGTACAAGTCAAGCATCCAATTCCAAACGGGTCCTTCTTCAAAAAATTTGAAATTCAGATATTAGCATTGTTGAGTTCGTTTTATCACTTTTGATACATTAGTAAGATTTTGCGATTTCAAAATTCTTCAAATCACTTGATTTTTTTTAAGAAAGTAAAGGACAGAAACATAATTAACAGTAAAAGTTGTACATATTTTTTATATTTTCCAATATTATTTTTCAAGAGTAAAATATTAATACGATTGTATTCGCGAAAGTGTCTCAATTAAATTCACTGGCCCCGGGCCCCAACTTGCCTTATACCGCCACTGGGTACAGACGAAAGGTATAAAAACGTACAGGAAACGGAATAATGAACTCAGAATTGAAACAGAGAAAGCAAAAGAGAAACTTGGATGGAACGGGCAATACAAAAAAAAAAAAATAACTTGAAACAAAAATACAAATACGATCTGATGGATACAAGGAAGTAAAAACGATGTATTTTGAAAAATAAAAAAAATAATAAGAGCAATTCTGTTTAGTTGCTAGAAGACAAAAAATATCTCATTGGTGATCGACATGTAATACTAGATAGACAGAAAGAAGACATAGCAAGAAAACAGATGAGAAGGGAAAAAAAAACACACAATAAAACTAAATTAAGAAACCATGAAAATTGCATAGAAATATATGTTACAGAGTCAAAATCATAAAAAAAAAGACAGAAGGCAATTTTCTATGGCTCAAAGTGTACATTAGATGAAGTAGAAGATGATAATTTGTGTTATAACATTATGAGAAGAGAAAACATGTTAGAAACTGAGTGGGAACACAGAGCGTATATAGAAGATGAAATATTAATGAAACAAAATACAAGTCTGTTCCATTAATGGATTTCTTTGGTAAACTGAAGAAAAGTCTTTGCCATTAGAGCTTTTGCGGGATTTAGGAATATACTCAATACTAAATCAACTACAGAGTTACAGTTCATTTATAATGGAAGCAGAATAAAATATTACAAACACATTAGATTTTAGTTTATTAATTTTAATGTATACGATGAAAACACACTTCGATATATAGACTTTTATCTGTTTGAAGCTATTATTACATCCTACGCCATCTCTGTATTTTACGAAGCGATAAACATATTACAAAATGTTTGATGTTCTATCGTATAGCTCGTACAGAAGAGATATTAAATTAATATTATATTTGTTCTTAAAATGTTTTCTTCAAAATGTTCTGAAACATTTTAAACATGAAACATAAGCTAATGAAAGCTCAATAAACACAATTTATCAATACGAAAATTTATTAATGCTAGTGCAAAGCAACGATAGATGGCAGCACTACCTCAGTATGATCTCCCGTATATGTCTCATGTATTTTTATCATTGCGAAATTTCAATGATGCGTCTACAAATTCAAACGTAGAGAGTTCAAACTTTCAGGAGAGAAAATTCATAACCAATTCAAGAGATTCATTGTTATAGGCGTAACAACAATGAAACAATTTCAACAATGAACAAGAAAGAAAATGAAATATCCGCACGGATAGAACTCTTGAATTAGTTATGAACTTTCTTCCCTGAAAGTTTGAACTCTCTTCGTTTGAATTTGTAGACGCATCATTAAAATTTTGTGCAACGATAAAAATACATGAGATATGTACGAAGATACTGCTGCCATCTCTTGTCGGCGATCTTGGCTTTACATTACCCTTAAGCGGTTCTACCTCTCTGGTACAGATTTTTTGCTGCATGAAATTTCAGTGCTGCGTCTACAAATTCAAACCTAGAAAGTTCAAACTTTCGGAGAAGAGAGTTCATAACGATTTCAAGATTTCTAGCCATGCCGATTTTTTCTTTTCTGTTCATTGTTGGAAGAACTCCATTGTTATAGGTTTGAACGAGGCTCCCGGAATACTCTACAGGTCCGGAGGTAGCGAGTATGATGTCACACTGCGGGGCTAACTGAGGCGTTGATTCCATAGAAAGCAATAGGAAACAAGCAGATATTGTCGTTTCTTTTTTACCCCTCCTGGGATATAGGAAAGAAGTTGGAAGGCTATTTTCTGTTAGAACACAACGTATTATCTTCTCTGGAAGTGCGTAGTGTAATTTAGAACGCTTCAGTAAAACACTTTAGCATTGAGAGACTTCAATTTGCGTCAGTTTTCTTTGAAAGAGGATGCATGAAAATGTTAATTCGTATGCTAATGGTAACTGAAAACTCAATAAAATAGATATCATCATTTATAGTTTGAGAATGTGTGTTCATACACTCCCCCTCCCCCCGTATACATACATACACAAAATAAGAATAAGAGAAATCCACAGAAGGATTGTGAATGTTATAGATTATTCTTCAGTGTAGAGTTCGAGTATTGGGAATGCCAAATTTTGTATCTGAATTCCGAAATATCAAATTCCGGATTGCAAAGGGTTCTGAATTCCAGGATTGATTTCGGACTGTCGACACCTCCCCGCACTACCCGTTCACAAGTCAGGGTGTTGCAAAATAACACCGACAAAACCGCCTCGCGAGATTCCTGACATGAAAATAAGAAATAAAAAAAAAATAAGTAGGGGTGTTTGGAATTCTGAAATGGAAATTAGCATTCCGGAATTTGAATTCCGAAAGTAGGAATTTCGGAACGTCGAACTTTCGGAATGTCAGATTGAATTTTATTTATGGGCTTTTGAGCATCCAAGGGTAAGGCTGGGTGAAATGTCGGAACTGACTTCGCACTTCTGAACACCCCTACCATCTAGGGTGCACAAATGTGCGGGTGTTTCGGCGCTATAGGCTGTCGAAAGCGTAGGAAAATGAACTTCAGAGCTTGATATTTCCAATATAATTAACAGTAGAACTTAGGCGGCACAGCACCCGTTATATTTCCTCTATAAATATGAGGGATAGAGAAGTTCACGTGAGCGAATATACGTTCTTTCTTTAGAGAGACAGGCAGACATACATACATAAAGACAGACAGACAGAAAGAGAGAGGAAGAGGGAGATAGATTTAATTATTAATGATGCTGAGTGTTTGCGCACATTGGTGATAAAAATAATGAGAGAGAAAAAATAACTTGATTAAAAAATCGCTAAAATTGTTAGCTTTCGCACTGTATGTTTGAAAACAAAATATAAATTTCTTATTCCAAGATATCACTTCCATCTTTCGGCGTTTTATCTATTTACTTTCTGATCTATTTTACTTCAAATATGAACACATTAACAATGAATGATTACATACTTTTGTTGCAAAACATACGACTTATAGATAAATTACTTCTTATTGTGTGTAATATGTAACTACCTCTTTCTGGGGGTACTTAAGCTATTTAGTTGCTAGTGCGCGGAGAGGTTTAAACGAATGTGTTGTATTTCTGCAAGCGATAATTCCACCACCTCTGAAATAGATAAAATATTTCATTTTTTTATCGCGGTGATTTTAAAATTACGAGTGCGCGAGGTCATATAGAAATATGTGCTTCATTTTCGCAATTAAAAAGCCACCCAGAAAAAAAATGCTAGTGGAAGCCTTATCAAGACTTGAAGTACTTGAACTACTGTCATCAAATAAAAGAAAAAATATCTTCATCCAGGTCATATTTTTAAAGCTGAAATTTAATGACTTGTTGCATAGTTTTTGAAATATATTTCTATTGACTTTATTACTGGCAGATATGAGAGCAATAACGTGAAACACATAGTTAGTTAAATTTTCAATTGCAACTACTGTTTGTTCATAAATCATGTTAGCATTTAATGTTTTAAGGGAAATGTGCAACTACATCCTTATTATTTGACAACAACGATGACTAGTGTTTA
Organism: Lepisma saccharinum; assembly: GCA_022664845.1. Lineage (NCBI taxonomy): Eukaryota > Metazoa > Arthropoda > Insecta > Zygentoma > Lepismatidae > Lepisma > Lepisma saccharinum. The sequence continues at coordinate 20,477 of JAGDQP010000865.1, forward strand.
CATTGTAGTTGCTTCTTTCATTTTGTCAGTTAAGTCCCGAACACTAGCGTCTTTATAAGCTACCGTTTTCCTATGTTTTTTTTTTCCAAAAAACCAAATTTACCTATTTTTCATATTCTTAGAGCGAGCTAAGTTTCTCACTTAAGAACTTAATATGAGAATCTAACAAGGTTTCCGTTCTTTCAGATTCGACGTTCAATGGCCTGGAATTGTCTCAAGTAATCAGAATGAAGGAGGGATAAGACAGAGGATTTTTTAATGCGCATTTGTGTGCTGCTGGATTATTAAAAAAAAATATTGAGTAAACCAAACTAATATGTCGTATACCTCAGATCCTTTGGAAATAAAAATTAACGTGCTCTTAAAAACACTTATTATGCAATTGATAGTTCTCATACGTATTTTGTTGTGACCACCTATAACCTCATTTTATCTTATCATATTTTATCATACGTGTCTTTAGAATACTGCTCTAATAACAGATGCTTGAACTAGTTTATCCTCAACAGTGAGTGCTTCTATGCTACGCTCGAAAGTTTTTAAAGGACTAATTAACACCACCCATTAAGAAACAAGTATTTTATAGAAACAATCTAAATCTCTTATTTGGAACAATTGTGCTATTAGGATTCACTTATGTAAAATTAAGAACACAACTCTGAATGAACTCACACTACTATAAAAAGTGATAATCACAGACGCAGACCCTTTGTTTTCTTTTAGTGAAAGCGGCAACCATGAGCCCAACTTGCCTACGTCACGCGAGGGTTTCTGGCTTCATATCCAGGCCTGTTAGAGTATCCCGGGGGTCTCGGTTTGGATGTTCATAACAACAATCAAACGATTTCAACAATGAACAGAAAATAAAAAAAAAATCATGACATGAATAGAAGAACTCTTGAAATGGTTACAAAATTCCTTCCCTGAAAGTTTAAACTTGGTAGGCTTCACTTTCTAGAAAAAAGAAAAAGAAAAAAAAAGAGGAACATATGGAGACAGTGTTGCCATCTATTGTTAGAGATCATTACTTTACGCTACGCGTAAACGACAGCGTTTCGCATAATTGCTTTAGGCTTTTCCAAGTTACGATAAGACACAAACTCTTACACGCTTCCAGGCAAATGCCCGGATAGTACCTTCAACTTAGGCCCTGTCCGACACCTTCCCGTATCCTTTCCCCTCCCTTATCCCGCCCTTAGCCTTATATACCTATAACATCCATAAATAAAATTCAAATTCAAATGATAACACAAAATGTGTACATCCGGGTTGCAAGTACAGTTGTCGAGAAACTTTACCAGAGAGAACTACATGGAATAGAAGTGAGCTTTCTTATACTAGAAGTGACCATTTGGAAACTTGGTGTAATTTTTTTTTAAAAAAAAGAAAAAAACAACAGTAACAAACAGATGGTTACTTTTTTTATATCAGGTTTTAAAACTTGATGTTTCGCCAAGAGATTGTGGATTCCCCAAGTCATTGTCATTTAAATTGTAGCACAACCAACGAATTTTGATAACATACCTTTTTGTGATAACCCAATCTGTCATATCTTTACCACCACTTAACCCTTTAACATTCCGTTAAATGGGTAGGTAGCGAATCTAAAAATCAACCTGCTATATACCGAGCGGTCGTGATTCAGTGGTAGAGCGTTGCCTTAACATTTGGGAGATTCTGGGATCGATCCCAGCGGCCAATCATCCTGACTGAGGTTTTTCCAGGGATTTTCCTCAGTTACAGGAGGCAAATATCGGGATGGGACCTACAAAATATTCCATGGCAGTCTACCTTCCACAATCCTCTCCCCCACCCTATCCCGGCCTGAGCCTTAGATGCCTGAATGCCTTAAAATAAATTCAATTAGACTTGATATGATGATAATGCATATAAAATATTTATCAAAAATTCACAAAGGAGTTATTAACGAAAAGTTACATTTCAAGGAGTGCACTTGAGTCAATAAGTACGACATTTTGGAAGTTGTTATGTGATGTCACTGGACTGACAATGTTTCCCAAGTAGTATAAAGTTTAATTTTTCCAATGATTCCACGTAGGGTTATTAAATATTTGGAATTACCTGGGGATGATTAAACAGCATCAAAAAGAGAGAAAAAGTATGTAATGTTGCCAAATGTGAACCAATATAGGAGCTAAAGAAAAATAAAAAAGCATTTTTAACATCCAACCACGTATATTATTCAACAGTTAGCAACACTGAATTCCGTGATTCACATTACATTTATCATCCCTATAGGAAATAACAAATATCCAATAAGTTGACGTAGTGTACACTTAAAAAAAAAAGGATTACAAATCGGAGATCGGTCACATACTTCAGTTTACTATTCGTTTTTCAGTTGTAAACATAAAGAAATTCAAGTCACTTCGCAAGAAGTTCCGAAATAAACCAACTTTCAGTGATGGCGCTGTACCATTAAGACTACGAGGAACAACTATTCCAACTTACAATATTTCTTACAAGAAATATTTATTTAACATTGTAATAGTCGCTTTTGGACTCGACCATGGATTCTTTTGTATCTAACCCCTTTGGAAAATAACTGAATCGCAGAAAGAACTTTGTCCATTTTTTTAAAATTAAATTTAGTTAAGATCATTTTCATAATACTTGAGAAAAGACACGTCTGTGAGCACAGATAGGATCCGCAGTGCCAAAATTTGCAGTGTGTTAATGCTGCTTTCATTTTGGCGTTGTTGCTATAATTTAGGAAAGGTTGAACACTTTCTTTCGGTTTTCATGAAATCAGATTTTATATACTTAAGTCCTTTCTGCAATCATCCATTCAACTTTTACTTTATTTTATTTTCATGTTTCGGTGTGCCTTATCACTTCTCAAGGTTTGTTCTCATAAAATGGAACTACAAAACATACGCAATGGAGTACCGAGCGGCTGTAGCTCAGTTAAAAGAGCGTTGGCTTTGCATTCGAGAGGACCTTGATTCGATACCAGCGGACGACCATTCTGCCTGAGGTTTTTCCAGAAATTTTCCTTACCAGGCAAGTGCCGATATCAGAGCTGAAATCAGGACACTTTTGGTGACCCGACCTGACCCGGCAATCCGGTGACCCCATCCAAAACTTGACCTCATTGACTCGGTGACCCATTTTGATCGGAACGAGTCATTTTTGGCGTCCGAGTCATCAGCTCCAAATCGGGATCGAAGCATAGATCCAGTGACCCGTTTGAGCTCTGGGCGGGATAGTACCTTCAACTTAGGCACTGGACAATTTCTTTTCGCATGCTTTCCCCTACCCTATCCCGGCCTGAGTTGTAGAAACCTAAAGTCTATAAATAAATTCAAATTCAAAATACGCACGCAATGCGGACTTGGAGAGGTAAACATAGAAAGCAGAAAGTAAATACTAAAACCAACACTCATCCATTTAATGTGAAGTAGAATGTTGACATTAAGCGTAATCACCAGAAAAGGAACAAATAAATATTTTATGTGTGAACTATTAGATTTTATTATAACAGAAAGTGACTTGCAGTTATAGAAAATGGTCAATTTAGGTCCAGCTTCTATCACCAGACACATTTTCTTTTGCAGTTAGTGGAAAAAAGAAAGTGGCTTTCGCCCTGGTAGATTTCCCTTCGTGTTCCCCCTAATGTGCCGATAAATCCCAAAGTGACATCAGAGTCACCGAGTTACGACTTGTGAGGTGAAACTCTGGTGCGAAGTAGTGGGAAACGTTCCGGAAACGATTAAACAGTGTTTCGAACCTAGTTTATTTACAACTAATATTTGTTATTTAAAAAAAAAAATGCATTAAAATAAAACACGTTCTTAATGTAATACACAATATCTAATATTGTTACCAATCAAACATACAGACCTACAGACCGTATAGAACCTACAGAACGTATAGACGATATAGACCTATACTCATGTCCAAAATGATCTCGAGTGAATAAGAGTTTAGCGCGCTCGCTTTCTGTGCGCGTTGTCACGGGTTTAATTTTACCCTGGCTTCATTAAACGAAGTGGTTGGGATCCCACTTTACTAAATACTGTAGGTCCCGTCCTTCACTATCTCGTTTAAAATGTTAATAACTATTATGTCCAAAATACTTCTCGCACAGAAATTAAAGACACGATTGGAAAAAAAAAAGATTATCTGCTCAATGTGTTGAACGTATTATTGTGTTGAAAACATGCGTACATTTGCAACCGAATGACTGTTGTTATAGTCTCACCCAGCTTCCATAGTATAGTGGTTACAATCGTTGACTGCGGTCTGCGGGTTTGAGTCTCACGTACGCCGACCATCCTGTTTAATATACCTAGAATACAGGCCTTGCCGACATTTTACCCATAGAAGTAAACAAAAATGTGTGTGATGTGTACAACTGTAACACATCATATGCAAATAAGGCCCAGTGTAAAAGGTCTGATTGAAATACATGCATGTATTTTACAGTCCGAAATACATACAACCGTGCGTTTTACGGCCCGGGATATTGATTCAAAGTAAAATGCTAATGTTGAACCTGTTAGCACTAGTAACTAGATTGATACTTTCTTGCTTTTTAAATACATAATAAGAAGCTTGTTGCATATTTCCGGTTAGGTAATTAGATTACCAGTTTCATTTTGTGAGCAAGCTGCTAGAATTTGAGAAAAAAAATATTTCATTTTGGGTAAAGGGAAAGGAATCCCTTGTGAGGTAATCACGAGTCGTGAACGGCACATGGGGAATGTGGAAGTAGTGACATATTCTCGACCAACGACACGAAGTGAAGTGGAGTGGAGTGGTCAGTCCCACGGTCAACCGCTTTTACCTCCCAAGGTGCCCAGGAATACCAAGGACACTCTGGTACTCAATTTGATAGGAGACTGAGTGCACCTCAGAGCGCCAGGCATGGAAACACCGTGTGAGAAAAGTTTCCAGTGTTCTTGTCGGGATTTGAACCTAATTCGCAGTCAGAAACGCTTCCGCCTGAGCCACGGCGATTCCCAGCTCATTTAGGGAAACATCGGAATTGATTAATTTTTCAATTTCACATACACATTGATGTGGTAATATAACTTCATACTGAATGTAATATAAAACCACACGAATGTCACGCACATACATGAATTAATGCCTAGATAGTGGGAGCAAGCGAAGGCGGGTTAGTTAAAGTCAGGTTAGATTCTCCCGTTTTTCATTTCTTCCGTGAGTGTGCTTCCTTATTTAGTGTTTTCTGGGTCAATTGCTTGTTCTACATGTATGCGCTTCATTTGAAAATTTGAGATACTATTGCTTCCTTCCGGGAATTTTGAAATCTGGTTCCCGGAATGGAAACTATCACCTTAGGTTAGCTTTGCGGAACCTCAGACTTCCAAGAGATCGAGCGATGTTGGTGAATACACAGTTAAGATGTAATATCATGAATGAACTTACTGTTCAAGACGTCGCCGACTCTAAAAGAAGTACACTGGTCGTAACACGCACGATTCATTTTCCTAGTGTGGCAAAGCTTAGGATTTTCTGTATGGTCGCAAACTGTACGGCGGCAAAACGCACGGACTCGTTTAAAGATATAAGGAACTAAACTGTGAAAGTAAGAAAAAAAATGAAAATGAAATCTTTCCCCATTCTCTCCCCGAAGAATACTTGCGAAGAACATTACTTCATCTGACATAAATGACGGGTTTTGGCCAAAGATGCCTTTCCAACCCACAAGCATTAAGTTTTAGAAACATATATTCCTACAGTATTAAACCAGTTTGAAGAATAATATTCCAATAGGTGGTTGGGTAATCCAAAAAGTAAATGTTCACAGGCACTTCACGACAAAACTATAAAAATTTAATTTTTGGTGATATTTAAATACAGTATTTTTTAATGTTCCACGTAGGAATGAATAGACAACTGAAATTTGCACAGTACAATATAATTGTTTACTAGGAATGAGATTTTCCACTCAATACACTTTTGCAAATAATTTTAAATTGTTATATGGAACTACATAATTAAATATTGAATTTAAGGAACAAAAAAAAAAATGAATATTAAATATTACTGATATAAACAAATTTCACGTTTTGAATACATATGTAACTTACACTTGTATACTGAACTGAACTGAACTGAATACATAACGCACTTGAAGATAACATACGCAGAGCTAACCCAATACAGGTAATTTTTTTTTACAACGAACGCTCTTATACCTAAATTTCCGTTACAACGAAATTTTTCGAAATCCCCGCCGAATCTTGTTCTCCAATAGTATTTATTACAACGAATTTTCATTATAACGAAAAAATAAATTCGGGGATGCTGTAAAATTCGTTATAACGGGATTTTACCTGGTTAGATTACTTATAATTATACTATTACTTGAAAGGAGAATACCTGAAGTGCAGCTTAGAGCAGGGTTACCAGATCCTGTTTTTTTTACCAGAGGAGGACAGTAAAGTTAAAATGGAGGACATCTGTGGATTTTTTCTTCAAATGGAGGACAAGCTAACTGATTGGTAGACAACTATGGCTACCTTTTATTTAAAATCCGATAAAGAAACACTGATGAAGAGAATTTCTTACTTTCAAATTCCAGTTTTTAGAGGGCAAATTACACAAAATTTTACATTTTTTAAATAAAATTTACTGGAAATGGAAAGTGGTTAGAAAATAATGAACCATGTATTTTATATTTCGATAACGAACATTTTATTAATGCTAAGAATTTGGATCACAGGAATACGAATATGTTCAATTCGGAAGGTTTTAACCTTGTCACTAGAGTATGGAGGACATTTCAAGGTATTTAAAAAAGGAGGAGGACAATATGGAAAGGAGAACGTCTGGAAACCCTGGCTTAGAGTCTCCGTAAAACTATACAGAGCATTTGTCAAGATATATAAAATTGAGAGCCTTTATAGGCCTTATGCACAGATGAGCCTAAATATAGATAGAGCTCAATACTACAAAATAAACCAATGCTACAAATAAACTGCAGAGAGCACAAAAACTTTAATCAAATTCTAACAGGAACCTACATAACCCGATACAAATATTTGGATGTCAAAGCGGGTACCTTTGAGTGTCGATTTGACTTTAGGGAAAAGCCAAAGGTTTCAAGGAGCAATGTCCGTGGTGTATGGAGCTTGGTGAACGACAGGAATACCGTTCTTTGCCAGTAAAAAAAATTGGATCAGGTGTGAGGAATAGACTGAGTTGTTATTCTCATGCAGGTGCCAGTTTTGTGAAGCCAACAGGTTTGCCCTCTTACGACAAACTGCATCACGTAGACGACGGAGAACGCCAAGATAGTATTTGTTTGTAAATATTGTGCTCCTGTCATGTATCCGTGATGACCTGAGTCTTAGATGCCTGAAGGCCATATATAAAATTCAAATTCAATCAATGTATCCGTGATGCACAATGTTCCGCACGTGGAGCTATCTTTGAACCGATTGTACAACTGTTTTATTTGTATAATCCCCATGGAATCTTCACGAAAAGCTTGTTGAATCTTGTTACTGTTTCTGCTTGGCTATCTCCCAAGTTTCTGGCTAATTTTGATGCAGTATCGCTGTTCTTACGTTCTGTCTGTCATGGAACTGCGATGAAGAACTAAATCACGGCACTAAGCTCTTGCTGCCTAACGGATAATGAAGCAAACAAAGATCACGCCACCCAACAAACATGTGCGTCAAGGATGGTGTGCAGTGTTGCCAGCCAACCTTCACTATACTTTCGTCAGAAAATAATTAGGTCGGATACTTTTCAGAGAGGCCTTGTATATAACTTGTATAAAATACATCAAAGTACTTTACATATCAGTCGATGTCACGTGCTATAAACATGATTAAAAATATAAGAAATAGACAGAGAAAAGAATATCTTCCTATTTACTATTATTTTCGTGTTGCTAATCTTCAGACGTTATTCCATTGCAAAACGAACCTGTATGGAAAGATACAGATATCCAAAACCCGGATCCGAAAATCCGACATCCGGATATCCAAAATGAGAAACTGGGTATCCGAAACTCGTAATAAAAATCCGGCTATCTGAGATCCGGATATAAATTACGAACCAAGAATATCCAGATATCCGAAATCTTCATGCGGATCCCATCGATGGATATCTCTAGTTCTAATCACCCAACCCACATAAATCTTGTAGTTACGGCCGCGAACAGTACTGGGAGGAAATCAGGTTTGAGTTCTACTTCCGGATATTGGATTTTTCTAATGCGATTACCGGTATAGTTTGTAGAAAAAAAGGTCCTTTACTTTGCCTCCCTGGAAAGTGTTTGCTGAGGGATACCATCCGTGTAACAAGTTTAGGTCATAGGCTCCCTGCTTGGCCCATAAATATAAATTAAGAGGCCCACTTTATAAAAAAAAATATTTTAAGAATACCGGTAAAATTAAGAACAACATTGAAAATTTTGAGAAGCAAACAACGTAATATTTATTAGCGCCTATTAGCTAAACTATTTCTGATTTTGAAATGCTTTCGTTTAGCTGGGAAAGCAGAAGGTCATCAGAGACCAGATTTTCAAATTTTCTATCTAAAACAAATATATGCAAATTACAGATAGATCTTTAGATATACGTATATTTTTGAAACATTATCGGGGCCAATTTCCAAAATTCGTATTATTGCTGCTTACATTCTCCGTTATGTTTAAATAATTTTTTTTTTCAAAAAAGGGGGGGGGGACATGAATATTAAGGCCTCTAAAAAAATCAAAATTCAGGAAAGGAAAAAAAACGGAGATTCGTAATCCGAGTTTCGTCTTTTCTTTCCTCTGACAGGTAAGAACGCAAGATAAAATGAGCTGAAAATTTTCCCCTCCTGTCTGCATTTCCTAATAATGAACACTTGATAACCATTCACAAAATACCTTTCATCAACAATGATATTTCGAAGAGAAATTCTGGTGGTTTGTCCTTGCGGACAAGAAATGTGATATTCTGGTATTGAATTTTGCCTGAAACAGCATCATTGTCAACAAAACTATTCTCCCGAGAATGAGTGGAATTTTTAAATCCAATATTGTTGTTTCTCAGACGAAATATATAGAAGCAAAAGCGTTATTTTTTTCTTACTTGTTTGTATATATTGCAAATGAAATTGCAGTCTAATATGAGGTCTGACCCAGTAACTTTTGGTTTGCTTGTTAATCTATCGAAGTAGCCGACGGCGAATGAGGCGTGTAGTAGTTCTTCGACAACCACAACTAACCGCGCGCTATTGCCTTCGGGAACACACAAGCTTTGAAATATGTCCGACCAATTTTCGAGCTATCGCAGAGGATAGGAAGAAAGATGAGGAAGCTGAATTTGGTCTTTTCCCTTCCACCCACCACTCAATTCTCCAAAAGCATCTGAACTCAGTGTTGCCAGTAGTATAATGTGAAAAATATATTCTCGCTAATGTAAAATATTGGTAATGTGTGGTTAAAACATTCCAAAGCATTGACGTTGTAGATGTAATTGCCCTTGAGGTGTCCCAAGTTTCACTGGACGCAATGTAATGTAGGGATCCCGGTTTGATTCCCAGAAGGGATACATGGACCCAGGGGTCCGGCTCCCCCAAAACTCAGGGTTTTATGGAAAAATAGTATAACTTCAGGCGTAATTATACATATTTAGTATACATTTCATGCCCAGACACACCCTGGACCCCTCCCAAAACCAAGTTCTGGATACGTGCTTGTATGGACCCCAGTATTTGGGAATGCACTGGAACAGGTAGGTTTCATCTTTCGGACGTCATTTTCAACCTAAATGAGCACAATGTGAAGAAATTTTCGGAAACATTACTGAAAAAAGCCAGGCACACAGGAATGTGCCGTGATGGTACCTACTAACTGGACCCTGGGCTACTTACTACCTTTCAACATCTTATTCCCTACTCTATTCCGGTCTGAGCCTGAGATGCCTAAAGACCATAAATAAAATTTAAATTAAAAAAAATCAAGAAGCTGGACTCGAGCACAGGTCGTTCAGTTAGAAGTCCAGCGTCCTACCGACAGAACCAAGCTACCAGTTATAAGCAAACGTCAAAACAAAACAATATAGAGGATCAGAAGATATAAACTAAGTTACTCTCATGAATTACGCTACATAAGTTTAAATCATTTTTCGATGTGTCAATTAGAGATCGGGATCCCCATTGATTGAGAATATTTCCCATTTCTGCACAACTAAACAATCTAAATGACGTCAGCAAACATTGGACCAGTTATACGTATGGTTACGATAGGAAACTGTTTTGTCTTTCTGCGCATGTGCATAAATCACACTGGAACTGAGAACTGCAACTGCTAACATTACGGTTTATATCAAGGAACCTTGTCAAAACTTTTAACAGTGCGGAAGGCAATGAACAAACCACTTTATATTCACCTTGCTCAGGCATGTTAAAATCAAAGGCCTGTTTCCGGACAGAACATCAATCATCAATGTAAATAATCAAGAAGAATAGCTTAACGAAAGTGTGTCTGGTAACCTTCGAAGGCCAGACTGCAAAGATTGGAGAAATCCCAGCCTTTTCTGTTATAGTACGCGAATGCTATGATGAAATCTCAAATTAAGATCGAATCTCTACCTCTCCAACCGTCAATATACATAATACAAGACGAACTAAATTACAAGACGCTATACACACCAAAAAATGGCTGTGTTAATTTAGTATTCTTCGGTGTCCCAGTTACAGTATTGATTTAACACAAAGGACCACCACTTAATCTTGTGTTAAAATATTACACCAAACGGTGTTGATTTCGATGACTCAACACAATGAATGGGTTTTCAATGATGATTCAACCCCAACACGATGGATGGTGTCATGTTACCACTATACCACAGTGTTGAATCATCGAAATCACACAACAAATTGGGCAGATTTAACACTAAAAGTGGTGTTCACCCTGAGTCATCAAAAAGTGTAAGATTAACACAGCCATTTCTTGCAGCGTAGAACCTAAGAATATCCAGAAAACTGTCCTTCAACGGAAGCAATATCAATGGAATATCAATAAATACATATTAGTTTTAACTTCATTGACAGCCATCTTGTCTCTTCATCAATTTTGAATACTCATTGGATGTTTTGTGGTGGTACTCTCGTTACCGTATCATTACACATTAGCTGCTGAATTCAACATCATCTTCCAAGGCTGCAGTATTATTGTTCTAAATATGAACGTTAAAACTACACTGCAAAAATGGCTGTGTTAAATCAACACTTCTCGGTGTTAATATTCCCACCACTTTTCTGTGTTGAATCAACACCATTTTTAGAGTGATTTTGGTGATTCAGCACTGGAATAGTGTTAGTATGACACCCTCCATTGTGTTGAACTAGCATTGACAATACTTTCATTGTGTTTAATTATCGAAATCAAAGTAGTTTGTTGTGTTGATTTAACACCAAAAAGTGGTGGTCGCCCTGAGACACCGAAAAAAAAATGAACGCAAACTAATTTGTAAGTCTACCAATCAAATCTATGTGGAACTGAATGTATTAAAAGACTACATTAAATTAGATTCTTCATATAGATTGTTACCTGCTAAGTTCAGCCTAAGAAATCTCATATACTTTTGTAACTAAATCCTCATTCGAACCATGACCATACAAGTTTTCCTAAGGACAAGTTAACATCTTCTTTACATTGAAACCCATACACTACACTACAGCAAATAACATGATCTTGGCCTTTCTAAGTCATATTAAATATTACTTTACATCCTTAATAAAAACAGACCAATATTTACAACCAGCGGAAACACACTACAAAATAAATCTGTGAATAATTATGGAAATATTTTCCGGATTCCTTGAGTATATTCGATGCACACGTGTAAAAGAATAGTAATGATATATTTTTAAATGTCAAGTTTAGAATTAGATTTACCCCAAAGAGTTGTAGTGGCGCAACCCTGCTTAAATTCTTAATTTCTGCTCCTTTCAATTAAGTTAAAGAAAACAGTTTCGTGGTTGTTACCGTCTCCAAATATTCCTGTGAGCTGTTCTTAACATCTGCGATTAAGTACAAGCTTGTTACCAATAGAGATGACTAATAATTTGGATTGAAAAAGACTAACGTAAGTTCGAAAACTATGTATGTCTACACTTAGGTTCAACTTGTTAAGCTCTCACCTTAGCCTGTATAGTTTCAGACACGAGATTGACCGTTTTTCGAGCTGTGTTATCTTCTGGTCAGCCCGGCTCAACTGTTCTAAACCACCGGCTAAATTTGCTTGGGAAAAGAAACAACAGAAACGTAGTAACAGAAGAAATAAAAAGTCGTTTAGTATTGTGCAACACATATTTCTAAGCAGCCCGTCGCCACTGATATTAAGGAAGTTTAAGGTGAAAAATACATAAAGGGTTATTGGGCAGGTAAGATTTTTGCGAAATCTGGCGTATGGCCCTGAAACAATGATTTCGCCAGACCCCAAATCCTTGAAAGCACCCCCCCATCAACTTAAAAAAAATTACAGTAACAAATTGATAGAAACCGTGAAAATTCCATTTACACCCCCCAATTCTGACCTTACACCCCCCAAACCTAAAATCATGGCGGAATCCCTGCCCGAAAAGATGAACATAAGTTGCGAGTGTTTGAAAATAAGGTCCAGAGAAAGAAATACAAATTGAAACAGGACAATATAAATGGAGAATGGAGAAGATTGCAAAATGAAAAATTCCAGAAACTGTATGATTCACCCTATTTTATAAGAGTAATGAAATAACGATTGTTAAGAAGGGCAGATGTAACTCAGATGGGGAAGAAACGAAGAATATATTCCATCGGGGCTGGGAAGCTTTAAAATGTTTTTTTATATATGGGCCAGTCTAGCAACGATTCGACCCTTTAGACCTAGTTAAAATCCACAAACAACCATGCCCTTTCTGGAACCTTCGAGTCGTTGGCCTAACTTCTTAGACCGCAGGGCTACCCGGTCGGCTGGTTAGGAAGCCGGAGGGAAAGATGCCGTTGGGGATCTTCGAGATATGGATGCTAGCTTCATAATGCCCTGGATAATTAGACAAATAGATAGTTAGAAAAATGGGTCAACTTGAACCAAACCTCCGAAGCCACTTTCGCCACTAGTTCAGCTATACGTTCTGGCTAAGACGATCTGCCCGGGAACAAGCAAACAGTGAACAAAGCTGATTCTAGCGAACTGCTGACTTTCTTTATTTAGGATATTGCACGTTAAAAGCATTCCTAAATACTACGCTTTTATTAACCAATATTCATAGCTATGTAATTTGCTTTTCAAGCATTATAATGTGGAAAAGTATTATCCTGAAGGTTTATGCATTATTTGTTAACTGTACAAACTGTACTGTTCCGCCCTTCCATATTCTTTTCGAATCACACATTGGAGTGAATTTTATCCTAAGTACGGGCGCAAAGAAAATGTTTTTACGGTGTATGTGAAAGTGCGTGCAAAGTGATACAGCTAACAGCTAAAGCCGAATCGTGACGGGCCAAAGTCGAAAGTTACTAGAATGGACCATATAAAAATAAAGTTTACCAAAGTTTATCGCACACTGATTCTAACAGCCAAGAACAAACCTTATCATTGGGCGGAGTGGATAAAGCAAGTTTTGAAGCAGCACGGTGTAGAAATATAGCAACTTTTGCACCGACAAGCTAAATTTAATCAGTGTTGTCAGATGTAGGGAAACTTCCCGGAAAAACGGGAAAATCTTAGCAAAAAAGAGGTGAAAGGGGGGAAAATAATTAAAAGTTGGGAAATTTTGTTGAATGCTTTTGGCATATTTTTTTTTTTAAAAATACATTCATTTTTTAAAGGAAACTTAGAATCCGGTATTTTTTTTTTTTACAAAAATCGAGAAATCTTTCAGTATTTTGAGGGAAATATTGCGACGGAAACCTGACAACACTAAATTCAATCCTTATTTACTATTATTTATATTCAGTTTTGATTTAAATTAATATAATTTTCGAAAATATCATGTCAAACACTATGGACACCAACGCTTAGTAGAATTTCGAAAAACAAAATGGATAAGGCGAGTGTTGCTAAGACACGACTCATAATTTAGTGCAGAAATTTAGAGAAAATGCTTAATTTTCTTGTACATTGATTTGACAAATTGGAAATTTAACACTCTAGTTCAGTGATGTTTTTGTAAGTATATCAAAGAAAGTTAAGTCGTATGTTCCGTGCGAATTCTGATTTCCGAGTAAAAAAAGAAATATAATTTAATTATGAATTAAGAATCTTAAGAGAAGCCAGAAACGAATGATATAGTTCGAACACTTGAGCTATATGTCGAGTACTAACATGAAGAACTAGACATTTTATTATAATTTGATTCAAATATATCATTTGCCTGCCATCTATTGGCATTTCTTATCCCTAAGCGTTAATGGTAATTTCTAATGATCACGTGACATGTCATTTTTGTAAAGTAGGGGTTGCCAATTTATTTCTGTAGGAGGGCCAAAATACATATATTATGAGTGGTAGCGTCATGAGCCGCACACTTTTAGACAGAACTTAAATAAAATTAAACTCTGCGTTTTTTTAAGACAATGATTGTATGATTTGCGTACGTACAAAAATGTTCTACCCGTTTTTGCTGTGCATATAGAAGTGCGAACGATTCAAAATTGAAATCGTCTAGAACTGTGTGTAATCGTCATCGCAATCGATGGCATTTTGTCGCCTTTCTCGTAGATGAACTGCTGAAGTAGAAAATAGCATTAATGGTTTGGTTAAGTTTGCACGACTTCTTAGTGAATTATGCTTATGCAGAAACGCGACTTAGTCCTACGCTTTACGTTCTGGTACAGAAATCACTTCTCATCACCCATGACAATGTGAATCAAGAAAAAGTAATTTTGGTACTGGAAAAGCAAGGAAACACTATTTGTGACGCGCTCATCCCATTCAGTAGCATTCGGCTGATGTGCAACCCAGCGATCGAACTTTGAAGTGAAAAACAGCGATTTGAGACGTCTTTTAACTGTTGGTCAGTGTACCTGCAAGGTTGCCGCTAATTCCTGTACGGTTGAATTCGGTCTGTTTCGTATGGCTTGGTCGAGATCCTCTTCGGAAAATACTGATGGACGTCCAGACCGTGATTGAACTTGAAAACATCTGTCTGCGTCCCTGAATTTTCGAAACCACCGCCACCATGTGCTGTCTTCAGCTACATCTTCACCATACACTTCGCGAATGTTGCGGCAGGCTTAGGCCGCATTTTTGCCTTTATCGAACTCAAAAAATAAACACTATCTGATGTGCTCCTCATCGATCTTCATTTCACCGACACAATACGCTGTTCCTGTCTGCTCGTCCCCACTTCATGTGGCTGCTCTAATGTCCCTCTGGTTACGTGGCTACAGACTCACGTACTGGAAGCGCCATCTTTGAGGTCAGTACTCCACCAACCTGTGACATGTCAAAACTGGTAGAAATTTTACACTCACCCAATTTCTGCCTTTATTAAATTATTTTACTCCTGAGAGAACATTATGAAATACTTTATTTTAAATTAAATTTGATTATGTGTTACAATATAATAAATTTTAAACTTATTTCGGGCCATGTAACATGATACTGCGGGCAGCATGCGACCCGCGGTCCTGCCTGGTGTAAGGTATTATAAAATGATATTGTAGCGCCCACCTATTGCAGGTCACAAACTTTCGAAATGTGAATCTAACAATTGTAAGAAGAGTAAAATTTGAAGAATCATACGTGTGATTTCAATAATAATGATAGGAACAGTGTTTTGGGGACAGTAATAGATCAAGGGTGACCAACCTTTTACTGTCAGCGGGCTGCATTGAGATATGTAAAGGAGTTTGTGGGCCGCAGCCCTCTATTTACGACGTTCTCGGCCTCTCGGGGGAGTAACTGTGTTACTGTTTCTTGTGTTAAACTTGATGTGAATAGCGTATAATTTCAAAAATTCTAACCTAACTTTACCTAAAACATGTCCGTGAAGTGTGTAGCATGTTGAAGATGGCTATAACAATAATAATAATAAAAAACTCTAACCTGATGTTTCTAGTCTTTGTCAATGAAATCCATGTAATGTTGAAAATAGAATTGGAAGCGAGAGATATCAAATATTGAAAAGGGAAAACAAAGAGATAATTATGTTGTTGGAGAAAACGGAAAATACTGCTGTGCAGAAATCGTACCCGGACCCCCTGGGTAGCATCCTGACATGCTAGTCGCTAGATCAACCGGCCACAGACTTCCTAGCGCTTTGAAACTCGTCACTTTCATAGATAGGTTTGCAGTGAACGCGGAAAGGTGTAGAATGATACTTCCCCGAGTACGTCCACTCTATTTTATCCATGAGTCTAACTCAGTGGTTCTAAACTTTTTTTTTTGGCTTCGCGACACACCTCACATCATTACAAATCATCGCCGCATATCTTATAGTAGAAGGCTTGGAAATAGTAGCCTACAAACAGGAGAACTCTTAAAGAATTACACTACTAGTGTACTGCTAGGTTACAGTACTAGTGACCAGAACAGCCTGGAACCATGTTGGAAATAACTGGTTACGCTAGGAGAACTCTGAGCCGTGTTAATGTCAGTGTGCTATCGGCTAATTTCTTTCGAATCACGGCAACCTTGGTCAGTTCTTCTATTGAGAGCCATTGGTCTAGATTTTGTCTATATAACCTGGGTTACCTCAACTTTTTTGTACAAGTGTAAGATACATAGCAATAATTTCAACTAAGTTATTAATTAGTTTCAAATATTATTATTTAATCTGTAATTTTAACACTATCCAATTATAATTCACAAATATATATACGTATATATATTGAATTCTTCTATATACGTCGTGAGTTTAAAAAATATTTTATGTTTGTACATTACTTAAGAGAAATATTTTTATTTATTGCTACTGATGATCTAGTCTTAACTTAGAAATTATTGTCATTGGCATAACTGACAGTGCTTTACACACTAATCAGTGTGTCATTTTGTAATGATTGTCACGACAACCACGGAATGACCGTTAAGTAAGTTACGTTGTGTGGTTGTTTGAATTTTTAGCTTGACTATGGTCATCGTTTTCGAAATTTCCTCAACCATTTCCCGTGAGAAATGTGAATACTGCCACAACTGAGCTGCAAGAACCACAGGCGATAGACACGCTGCTCCGTTGGGGATTCTTGAGGAGGTGTTATGGCCAAGCAATCCATAACCCATAGTTCCTCCCAATAGCAGCAGAAATCGGAAATCAACATTCTACACCCATCCTCTCCACCTCCTCGTTTTTGCAGAGCTTCTAGAGAACATAGTGTACGCATTTTGTAAAGTGCAGCCGGCAGAACCAGCAGTCGATATGAGAAGCATTCTTCTATATCAGATACTTCGAGGAAAAAATATTCTCCTCCCTCCCTTCCCTTCTCTCCCACTCCCAGTAAACTTTTGGACTCCCCCCTCTCTTGGGCGGTGCACTACCTAACCGTATCTCAAAAAGTTTTTCAAACAACTGATATACAACCAACACGCGATATATGTGTATGAATATGTGTGGGCTTGGCTCCAAAGCTGAATTGCTTTTCGAGTTAAAGATCCTCCACAGGTATGTTAAAAAATATTGTGCGGTACATCATTCTGATAACTGACCCACATTCTACTAAGATGAAACCAGACAGTTATTGACCCTCGTTAAACCGTTTATGAGAAATTATAACTACCATGTCCTGAATGAACTCACACCATTATACCAAATGTAAGTCAAAGGTAATTCTTTCGTAGCATGGGTCTAATATGGTCTGGCATTCATAACACATGCCCCTCACTCTTAGGAAATTAAACTGAAACGACTGTGTTCACTGAGGCAATAAGTTTTCCTCTAGAAGTTCATAGCTTTTCTAGATTCGTATTCCACGTGAAGTAATGGTGACTGTTTTTAGATGTTGTTAACTTAGGGTTGAATGTGTTGCAGGTAAAAAAAATACCACACTGCAATAAATGGTTGCATTAATTCAACACTTTCCGTATCCTACGATGACCACCACATTTTACTGATAAATCAACACAACAAAAGGTGTTGATTTCGTTAATTCAACACGATAGAAGTATTTTCAATGCTGACTTAACGTAATGATGGGTGTCATATTAGTACTATCACAGTGTTGAATCAACGTTGATAACACATCCACTGTGTTGAAACACCGAATCAACACCGTGTGTTGTGTTGATTTAACACAAAAAACAGTGTTAAGTAATGGTCACACTGGGACACCGAAAAGTGTTGAATTAACGCAGCCATTTTTTTTTTTTTTTGCAGTGTAACTTCTTTAATTAGAATTTCACAATGAACGTCTTATCTCAGCTTCATTTTAAAAATAAAATATATTAGTTGGTCCAGGACATCAAGTTTAGGAAGAACGTATTCACCAGATGTCGTTTCAATGTTTAAAAGTATTTATGGCCTTCAGGTATCTCTGGCTCAGGCCGAGATGTCATTTCATCTGAGTGTGTGTAGTTTGTACAGTCGAATATTCAGCATAAAACAGTTTTAAATCACAATATCTTCACTACTAAATTCGATTCAAGAACATATTGATTACAATATACAGTAAAACCTAGTTTATTCGGACTTGATGGGACCAGACTAGTTCCTGATAAACGAAATAGCAGATAAATCAGATTTATGGTTTTTCATGTAATAAGCGCCTGCAAATACCGAATGAAAATAATAAAACTGTTTATTTTACAAAAAAAAATTATTTTAATAAATTGAAGGGAAAGAAAGTACAACACTGTACATTTACACTTTGGAAAATTAATTTGACACATTTCCTAGTATACGATATACTTTGTATTTTGAAACTGACGAAGAAGTACTGGTTTTTCCCCCTCGAAAATCGTTCCGGATGAACCGGAGTATCGGATAAACGATGTTTCAGTGTAAAAAAAAAAATCTACCTAGTCAGCTATAGTGTAAGGCTACGTATAACCTTCAAGCTAACAGCTTAACGTAAATTGCAATAATTTTTCGAAGTCATGAAATCATATCTATCACACACGATCACGCTAAATACAATTTACAGCTAGCTTACTATATAAGAAAACAATGATAACGAAGTTTCTAGAGAAAATTAATGCTTGAGCGTAATAACAGATGTCATAAATTAGTGTTACTATTTTTATTTTACGAGGCACGGCTTTTTAAATACATATCTTTAGTGTTCAATAATGAAAATAAAAGAATTAATATCGTCTTCTATTAGTTATGTGCTCTTTCTCTCGTACATTACATTTTGTTTCAATACTAACACACATTTAATGTTCTTCGAGGCATTATAGTAACAAAAGGAAATGTTATTTCAATCTAGCAATTTCTAGCTAAATTCACATTTTCTTGCTCTTGTGAATCTATCTGAATGAATATCCAGCTGCTCATTATTGTCTTGGAGAAGTCAAATTCACTTCAAGGTTTCACCTTTCACTTTTTTTCACTACTTTTAGCATAGTTCAAATTTTAACACGAACATACTCTTCATTTCTGCACACAGTGTAGTATGTATTAATAGTGAAAGTTCTCTACGTTATTTTATTTACAGTATTAGCATTTACTTATTTACAAGTTTAGATGTAGGTCCATACTTAGTTTGCTCTTCTCCTAATCTTTATTTATTTCTTTTTTTTCACGTAAGAAACTGGTCGACTACTTTACTAACATCAACCTTCCGCGTTTCATCGCGTTCAATGATCAAAATTTACTTAAACGGATTTGCGGCATGGTACTTCTTAGATATGACTATCAAATAATGTTTAGGATAGCTTCTCCCTGTTGTAGCTTTTGCGACTGGAAGGGTTAAGCAAAGTTGTAGAGCAGTAGTCAAATCTGGGAGGCAACTGATAAGGCAATTTTGTTTCTCTCAACAAGTAAATTCATTACTTCCTTGACGTTTTTTCTTTTCACTTATTTCTTTCTCTAGCAATGTTCTAAAAATATATTACTTTTCATTGAAATTTGTTTTATTTTGTATCATTGATACAGTACCGATCATTAAGAGGTTATTTAATTATTTCTAGGTGGTTCGGTTGTAACGGTAAGATTCGGGAACCGTGGGAAAAAGTGTATCACGAAGAAGACACCGCAAGAAAATCAAAATTTTAACGATGCCAAAAGCAAAATTTGATAAACGTAAAAGATTCTTAGATAAAATATTCCTAATGATGTCCTGGCTGTGTGTACTCTTAATTTGTGAGCAAGTTTAGTACCTGAAACAGAATGAGTACGGTAGGCGGTATTCGCTAGAACTCACTTACTTTAATATCCAGCCAAATTCCGAGATCTAACATACAATAAGCGCCTGGGGGCTAAAGGCGTTGCTCGTATTAATAGAGCATTGTGCTAGTATCTAGGTTCATATGCAGTAATGTTCAGGGAATTTGAAGTTATTATTTTGGAAGGAAACTCGGGAAATTGAATTGTGTATGAACTTCTTAAATACTACTTAGTTACATATTAAATGACTGAGATAGGGCCACGAACGCGCGATCCAAATTCTAACCTAAATTGATTCACTGATTAACTTATGACAACAAACACATTAATAGAGATATGATCAATAGCAAGCAAGTAAAACAGTTTCCAACTCACCTAACATTCAATTGATAGGAGACAGTCAGAGAACAGATGTAATAGTTTGTATTTGATGTAACATACAATGTTTGTCTGCAGATCAGAGCGAAGTCACTGGAAGCACATGATGATTCAACTTCTATCTTCAATACTAAAGTACACAGAGCTAAGTCTGGTCAACAGCACCAAGTCTATTCGTAACGGAGCTGTTAAGTTACAATCGAGTGTCAAAGCGAGAGTCAGAGCCAGTCACGAAGTAAGTCAAGTAGTACAGGCCCGCAGGGCCACTTTTGCCATGTGCCCACTAGGGGTCACCATGACGGAACTTCTGACTATTTTTAAGCCACTTTCGTCCTTTTGAATTTCATACTAATATATTAGAATTTTAAGGAATGTTTAGTTTGACTAAAAAGAACCGGATATCCGCAAAGACACAATGTTGATTTAGTAGCTAATTAAATAATTTAGATGCGTTTTTTGTTTTCAAAAGAGCACATAAATTGCACAGGATTAAATATTAATATGTAAGAGCCAAAAGGAAAAAGGTAAGTAATTTAGGTTGGATATGTTTAAACGGATTTGAAGAAGGTTGTATATATTAGGGATTTAATCAAGGAATTTATAAGTTTTCTGCATTTAAAAGTTTGACCGCCTTCATCTTCCATTTTTTGCTTGCCGAATGCGTCCAGATAGTCAATCAATATATGTAAATTGCCTTTAGGCCCGCAGGGCCACCGGGTCAGGATTTCTGGCCATTGGAGGCCACTTTCATCCTTAGTGTTATAATCTTGTGGTAAGGTAACAAGGTAACAAGTAATCGGCCCGCAGGGCCCCATAATGGACTTCTGGCCATTAGGCCACTTTCGTCCTTCGATTTATTTAATTGTTTGGAAATAAATATATATTTATATTTGGATTAATTGAATCGGGTCCAACGAACACAACAGCACCCACCACAACAAGCACCAAGATCATCCACTAGGGCACCTCTGTATCTTCTTAATTAGGTCATCTGGATCTTCTTCACTTCTTTGGGAAACCATTGATCAGGAAATATAAATTTTTAAGTAATTTGTTTATATTTTGATATTTTGATTAATTGCACAGGATTAATATATTATTATTGGGGAAAATTGAATTTATTTTGATTAGAAGACTAACTAACTTTATGCAAATTAGACCTTATTATAAGAGGTGATTAAGGAAGGGTATTGTGAGGTATGTCAATAAATATTTGTTCATCTTCTAATTTAATCACTTGTGATTCACTTCTTCTCCGTTTGAGTAGGCAGCCCGTCACACTCCGTAGCTTGTAGGTAATATTCAATCGTTTGTTTGAAATCTTTCTTCCCTGTATATTATTTTGTTATTAGTTTGATTGTGAAGTTTTGAGCATCTATGTGACATTGTTCAAGCGGTCAGGATCCTTATTCATTTTTTGATACTTTAGAAATGGTTCAATTCCTATGTAAATGTGTCCATCCACTGATTTGATAATATTTAGGTGTCGTTCAAACATTTCTTCTGAAACTTGATTTAGAACGTTTTGTACTAATAATAAATCTTTTGCATGAATCATAGAGAGAACAGTAGACATCCATCTCAAAATATTCTGTGTGTTATTTTCTAAAATAGTTTGAAATTTAGTTTCAAAATTGCCAGTATCTGCTTCATTCACTTTAGAATAATCATTTGAGTTTGTATTATCCTTCAGCTTTTCTTCTGTATAATTAGAAGATGTTAGTGTACTGTCTCCGAGTCTATAAATTTTGAATTTTGTGTGTTCATCTCTAAAAGGTCTTTTAGGGCAACTTGCAGCCGCAGTTCTATGTCCCTGGCTTCTGCACGTAGCACAGTAATCCTTCCTTGGAGTAATTTTGCATTTGTAGCTGAGATGAGACTCTCCACATTTGTAGCAATGAGGCTCTTTAACACATTGTTTCTCTTTCTGATATTGCATGCAGGTATGACACGGAAAAGGTCTGGCTGAATTTCTTGATTCCTCAACATGGTATCTGCTTCTTCCAATTGTTAGTCCATTTGAAATCAAATAACTTATAAATTTAGGATCTTTGGAAAACAATCTAACCATAGGAAGTGGGCCCCTATCATTTCTTATTCTTACGATACCCGTGATAGGCAGCTTCCTTTTCAACAATTGTTGTTTTAATTTGTTCAAATCTACATTTGTGGGTAAATTTCTTATAACACAGGTAAATGATGTGTTTGTTTTTCTTCTTAGAGGTACATTTAATTTAGTATTGTATGACAAAAAGGAAGCTTCCTTTCCGAAGTCTGTCTCCTTGAAAAGTTTCAAAAATTCATCTTTGTCTTCATTACTCTCAAAATGCATTCTCATTCCCGTCAATCTGTCTGTAGGGTATGCAATATACTTAATTTCTGTTGATTTTAATGATATAAGCTACTCAAAATTGTATGGGTTAGTTAATTCCGAGTCAATTTTTCTGATTATTATTACAGATTTTTGATTTATTAATTTACTACTAGCATTGTCATTTTGTTTAATCGTATCTTCCTCAATTTGGTTATTTGTATTTGTTAAGCTTTCATTATCACTGATGTTCTCAGCAGCATCAAAAGATGTATCCGTCTCGTAACATGAACATGGAATTGTTTCTATAATTTGCTTTACATCATCTTTGGAAAATGTGGTTAACCTTATAGTTGTCTTTTTTCCGAAAGCATTATTATTAAATGCATAATAAAACTCCTGAGCGTCCTGTTCACTAGAGAAGTAAATTAATAAGCCCCTAAGACTATCAGAGCCTGAAATGATATAAGTACCAATCTTTATTTTACTTGTCAGTAACTTATTTGTGGTCAAGTAGTACGGGCCCGCAGGGCCACTTTTGCCATGGGTCCACTAAAAGGGGTCACCACGGCAGGACTTCTGGCTATTTTAAGCCACTTTCGTCCTTTTGATTTAATTTAGAATGTGTTTGAATATTAAATTGTATTTGTATTAAGAACCGGATATCTGAAAAGGCACAATGATAATTTGTGGTACCGAATGTCATGTTTTTATATTAATCTTGATTTTGATGTTGCAATCAGAGTTCTCTTCTCTGGGAGGTGTGTCATCACAGAGCACCAATCACAATCGATTCGACTCTTGTTTAGTTAATGCTTTTCGCACTTCGTCCAGCTGACCAAGATGCACTATAGAATGTCCGGAACACTGTTCTTCCGTTCACAAACTCTGATGCAGGTGTTATAATTCTCATGAATTGGCTCTGCGGACATGATATAAATTCAATATCTACATTCAGTTACTATCAGTTCACTTCCTGTGTAGAAGTCAATAATGTCAGATTCTCACGGCTTTCGAGTAGCAGGTAAGAATTAAGTTCTTATAACAAACGAACGTGCGGTCGTGATGATAATTCTAATAATAGATTTAGTTGCGTCCTGTCTTACACAAATGATTTGGTTACACTTTGGGAATGGAATCGCAAAGAAGTACATTACCTTATATTAACACCAATAGTTTTGTACTTCGATCTCCTCCTTGAAACTTATCCCATTACCATTGGTTTACCTTAATCTTACTCACTAAAAACAGACAATAAAATTATGCTCAGAATAAAAATGAAAATATACGAGGGTATGTTTAAGTAGGGCCTGGAAGATACAACGTGCTTCTAGACTTCTGACGTTTCCGGGTGACAGTGGTGAATCCACGTTTCATCTCCCGTCACTAGTCGTGAATAAAAGTTATCTTCAACAGTGTTCATCATAGCTAGCAGTTCTCGAAAGCATTCCACTCGATGTTTCTTCACTTTTGACATCAACATTCAGGGAAACCTTCTTGCGCATACTTTCGACATCTCCAAATTTTCGTACAGGAGTTTTTTTCTCTCCACCGAGCGAACAATGATGTCCATTTCCATCGCTATTTAAAGAACTGTCCCACTTCGGTTTTCCATCACATAGTTAGTAATCGACTTTCGTACACGCTTCTTCAGCGCTAGAGTCTACGTGTTAGTCTGGAGTTATATTCGTGGTGCTCTCCCCTGCCTAAACATGGCAGTCCAGCTTTAGAGTCTGATGACCCTAAAGCTGTTTGGACCTTTTCATTTCTTTAGATACCTCCAATTCAAGAGTTCAAGTTATTATCACTACACAAACTTCAGTACACTGTCATCGGGTAGGCCCTAACTTTATATATTATAAAGTAATTTGTGTCTGTTCGGTATGAATGGTATGTTCGGTTTGAATAAGTATGAAGTTATTTACTTTTTAGAACTTATTGGGGTTTGAGGTTTAATGTAATTAAAATAGAATAAAGTTATCTTAACGATTTCTAGGCTAGTCCTTCAATTTCTTAGCAACCGTTCGACACTAAAATTCGAAAAATCACATAGCATTAATAGTAAGGATATCAAACTTACTTTTGTCATACTAGGATAAAATTGTCAGGATAAGTACAGGGATTCTCCCAGAATTTTTTAGTTTGCGCGGGGTGTGTGTGAAGAATCAATATTGGAGGTGTAGGTAAAGTTCAGCTGAGTTTCTACCGATTTTTAACAGTAAAACTTTGAAAGTTTGGAGTGTGTGCTCGAGATGCTTTTTAGGGTGACACCCCCCATTTGGGGAATTTGGCAGAATCTCTGCAAATACCCAATTTATTATTTATCGTAATGAACACGAGGATGAAAAATAGTACACGTAAAAGAGTAACGAACACTTTGCGATCCGAATGAAAATAATGAAATTAGAATAACTAATTTAACTCCAGCTGAAACTAAGACACAACTTGATACCTTTGATTTCCTGAACTTTGACAGGAAATTAAATCTTTGTTAGTCTTCGGTGAAGGAAAATATATTCCTTTTAACACAATTTATCCCTTCCTTTTTCTCAGAAACGAAAGTAGCTCTTAGTAAATGAAGTTTATGTATTACATTCTCCTATTCTACTGAAGGACATTTTCTCAACATCACGCTGTCTCAAACAAATAAACAGCAAAAATCCTTTTCTCAAATTGGCACGAGTTCAATGAAGTTAAAGGAGTTATTGTTCTGGTTGTTCACGATGAAGGATATTTTGTGTAAACAACGTATTTATTCAGACAAATATAGATTTATGTAGCTAATGGCAGCTGACTTTGTTCCAAAACCAATATTCAATTTAAACTACACTACTAGATGATTGGTTGAGAATTCTCTTCAACTTTGACTTTGTTTGAGTGAACATTAATAAATGACCTGCTTTTCTCACCAGTGTATTATTAGGTATAGTATTTATTATAATCTAGTGAAAATACCAGAAAAAAGCGGTCTGACTGAAAAAAAAAATGCAACAGAAATGATTACAATGGCATTCAGCTTATAATAAATCACCTTTTAATATATGCAAAGTTCGACAAAATCTTTGCACAGGAAAGTAATTTTCTTAGAATTTCCCAATATGGCCGCCGGCGAAAGCCTAGTAACATTATTTCATTTGCAACAGAAATGAAACCTCTCTATAGTGAAAGTATGAGGAGACCGATTCTGAAGTGTCTACCACTCTCTGATCTGTAAGTTGGCTGCCATTTTAAAAAATGGCGCCTGAAACAGACCCTTAAATTTGAAGTATATGAAAAGTTAAAATAACAATTTAAGATAGCATGAAATTTCCTAAAGGATGGTTTTGGTTTCCTAGCTTTATCATAATTCTTTATTAGAAAGTTTTAATTATTTGTTTTAATATTTCAAGATAAGATAAGATAAAATTAATTTTATGGGTGGTAGGTAACATTTCAATATTTCAAGTTAACGAAATAACTGATTTCTTCCACAAAGAATTGTAAATAAAGTAAGTGTACCGATTATGGCCCGGGTCCCCAATATGGTCCACTCCCAGATCTCTGCAGCTTTCCATTGGTACTACTAGATGTCACCGTAAATTATATCCTCATGACAAGAGAAAGCATTTTTGCCCGACTTATTTATTTGCGAGTGGCGTGAGCGGCAGCAGCTTTAGTTGAAGTGGCATATTGAGCAAGAAAATATTTTGCTGTTATTTTAGCAAAGTAAGTAATGTTTCGTTTCAGTATCTATTGTTGAAACCGTAACCAGTTTAATGCATGGATAAGGTTGCTATATGAGCATACGTGAACATAAAATGTGTGCGACGCAATGTTGTGCATTGTGTAACTAGCAGGCGCCAAAAAAAGTAGAGGTCAATCAATAGTGCGCAATATGGCCAATCGCAATATTGGGTAAAATGCAGCCATAACTGTTTAAAATGAAAGAACTGGGTATTTGAAATGTTTGTATTGAAAACTCATCATTATAGTGTTTAGTAATTACAACGAAGATAATGAAGCTATCAGGTAATAAGGAAGCTATCAATTCCAATACAAAGAATAAAAAGATCAAAACCAAAACAAAGCAAGTTCCATCACGTTTAAAACGACCAGAATTTCAGCAACTGCTTCTAATAGTCCTGAAGAACCAACAATGAGTTGCTCCAAGTCTTGTGAATTTTGGTTTTGTTACCGTTGTCAGGCAGACAAGGTCGCAGACATGCTAGATGCCTTTGTCGCTACGACATGCATAATGTATCTTTGCGTGTCGTAGCGCAAACACGTTCATAAAGAGAGTGTAAGAATCACCGCTAAAGATCACTGAGTGTTCCCAATATGGTATACTTGCAACGTAATAGTGTTCGATTTATTACATTTTGATACGTCATTTCTAGGAAGTAGATTTTTTTCATTTGTCCAAATAGTCCATTTCCGACACGTCTACCTTTATTACATTGCAAGTGAATGTTGGTTGATATCTTGTCATTATAGCCATAATTAACAATTGGTTTTCCGCCCTTTGAATATCATCATACCGTACCCTTGAAGAAGTAACAGGAACACATAGCATTATGTATACACACCCATCTTTCTGTACTTATAACTGTTTTTGTGGGGAGAAAGATATGTTATTCCCTTCTAAGCTGCTCCCTAAGTTTGCTACAATGTATAAACAAATGTAATTTACGTAAAATAATATTACACCTTTTGTAGAGTTTCTCTTTCCTAGACTAAATGGAGTATATCATAATTCAGTGTAACGCTAGAGCCACCTGGTAAGAAGGGAACAATTAATCTACATGCTGCACCAAAGAGGCCATATTTTCTTATAGTGCGGAGGTACCTTTGTTTTTACGAAGTTGTGTATTTTATATTCAAAAGCATTAAACTTGGCAATAAATGTAAATGTTAACAAAACCAGTTATTTTAAGAGTTGTACTCATTCGCACCGTGCGTCCAGAACCGCCATAGTGGAAAATGGCCGCCAAATCAGCTTTTGCTTATAACTTTTGAGTGAATGATCTTATCCTAATTTTTATTTTCGTTAAGTTGTTCATAATTTAATTCTGTAAATAACAATTATAACGAATTACTTATTTTGATCATCGTAGGCACTGGCAGAATGCATTCTGAGCCAAACATATTGAAAAGTAGCCGCCAAAATAACGTTTTGGGTATAACTTTTGACTGAATGGTCCTATTCTAGTTCTCTTCAAGGATTTTTTTGTGGGGAGGGGAAATGCATGTTACACATACAAATGCATATATATATATATATATATATATATATATACATATATATATAT